>JAADVV010000136.1:0-25385 GCA_023335905.1 Pythium pyrilobum | reverse complement strand
CCCCCCCCCCCCCCTCTCTCGCTCGCGCAACAACGCGGATCCTCCCGACCCCGCGGCTCTGGACGGCTTGCTCGCACAGAAACGGCGTCGGCGGCGGCGCGCACACTCCACAGCGCGTCTTATCCCACGCGCTCTCTGCCCAACAATCTCAACGACCCGTGTCGAGGGAGGGGTCTTCTTTCCTCTGTTTGGTTTGGAGGTGTCGTTCTTGTTGGCGGCTCGGAAGGATACCGGGTATTAGGAGAACCCACCAACAAACCGACAAACGCCAACGCCAACGCCAGCGGCCGGACCGCCAACGCCAACACTCGCCTCCATGGTTCCGGACGGCGCGCGAGTGGCCTCGCGGTTCACGACGCATGGCCACCACCACCACCACCACCACCACGACGCGCGCGGCGGCGGCGGCGGCGCGAGCCCGTTCTTCCAGGGCGACGCCCCCGCGTTCGACGAGCACCGCCGCATGCCGCGCCACGCCACGCAGGCGCCGCCGCGGCGCACGCGCACAGAGCGGGAACCGCCGGCGCGCCCGCGGCGCGCGTCGCGGCCGACGCCCAGCGAGTCGGTACCGTTCCGCGGACGCGACTACTTCAAGTGTCCCGAGCTCGACCAGCGCATGAAGAAGTACCTCGTGCGGCTCGCGAACGAGACGGCCAACCACCTCATCCGCGACACGCTCGAGCCAGAGCACACGAGCCTCGTGTGGAAGCCCATGACGACCATCAAGGGCATCGACATTCTGCGCGGCCACGAGCGCGTGCAGGCGGCGACCGCGAGCGGCGAACACGGACAGCCAGCGGACGCGGCGCGCGACTCGACGTGTCTGCGCGGCGTCGCGCAGGTCAACGCGAGCATCGAGGAGTTCGCGATGCTCTTCAAGCTCGACACCAACAAACAGCTCGCGGAGCACGGGCTGCTCTTCAACCCAGACCTGCTCGACATGACCACGCTCTACTCGCTCGTACAGCCGTCGGGCGACCACCCGCGCCGGTACGTCGGCATCAAGTGGTGTCTCGTGCAGTCACCGTCGCGCATTTTCCGGAACCGCGACTTTTGCTACCTCGAGTGCCAGAAGGAGTTCCGCGACGCCAACGGACGCCGCGGTTGGGTGCGCAGCATGCACTCGATCAAGATGCCGTGTTGCCAGACGCTCGAAAAGTCCCACGGCATCGTGCGCGCGTCGCTGTACCGGTGCGGCCTCATCGCCGTCGAGACCGACAAGCCCGGCGTGCTGGACACGATGTACACGATCGAGATGGACCTAAAGGGCCACTTCCCAGAGATCTTCCAGCCCAAGTTTCTCTCGCAGCGCATCGCCGCGCTCGCGTCCATCGACAAATACCTGCAGCAGCAGCGGCTGAGCTCGTCGCCGCTGCTGGGCGATCTCGACATGCCGGCGACCAAAGCGAAAGGCTCGTGCCACTTCTGCTTCCGCGAGTTCGCGACGTTCACGAAGCGGTACATGTGTCGCAAGTGCGGCGAAGGTGTGTGCAAGCACTGCAGTGATGACTGGCTGCTCGACATCCCGGTGATCGGCAGCAAGAAAGTGAGGATCTGCACGGTGTGCTCGGCCGAGGCCCGGTACTGCCACTCGACACCGCTGTCCGCGCGAGACACGTTCAGCGCTGGCTACGTGATGGACGAAGACGGGTCGATCCAGCAGAAGCAGCAGCAGCATCTCCATCCGCAGGTGCGGCGATCCAATTCGCTACCGGGCAACTACGACTTCGAGAACCAACCGCACCGTCCGACGGCAAAGTCTGTGTTTCACACAGCCAGATCCACGCCGCCCCACGTGATGTATGACCAAGATCCAGTTGATGACTACTCGCCCAAGCAGCGCCCGCGCCAAGATAGCAGAGCCCAGCCGAGAGAGAGCGACTACGCGTCAGAGTTCAACGACGTCTACCACGGCACCGGCATTCGAGGCACGGTGAACCTCGCTGGTCTGTGGTCGAAGGACGATGAGGACCAGCCCGGAACTCCGGAAACGGCGTATCAGCAACGACGTGGAACGGCGGGGGGACGGCTCGAAGCGCGTGCTGTGCCCGCATGGCGAGGCACTACGGCATCGGAGTCAGGCAGGTCGCAGGCGTCGTACAATCCATCACGAGCCTCAACAGTTACGCCCGGTCGGTCCGTCCAGCATGAGCACGGTGTATCACAGGCGTCTCAAGTTCAGTACGGCAACAATGGACACTTCCCGCCGTCGGCGCGGTACACAGTGGTGGGGAACCGCCTCGAGCGAGCCAACTCGTACGACGCGGGCCGGCACCTTGAAGAGCAGCACCATCAGCAGCAGCAGCAGACCCGCCAACAGCCTCCGGAGCGTCGGCAAACAGTTTACCACGGAAACTCGCGCCGCAGCCAGCAGCAGCTGAATGATGGGTACTCTCCCCAGCGCCACCGCCCGTCCCCATCGGCTCAGCAGCGATACAATCACGATTCGGCGAGCCCTCGATCCCAGTACTCGCAGCAGCACCAGCCGCAGCTTCAGCGTCAAGACTCGAGCAGCTCCCATACCACGAACGGGCGTCATGTCAATGGGCACCAGCAGGCACCACAGGTAGTGCCTACTCCACGAAACGTTGCCCTCGAGTTCGCGACCCAGTCACGTACAGCACCTCTGCAGTCGGCGCCTACGCCACGAAATGTGGCGCTCGAGTTTGCTCGGCAGCCACAGGCGTCGCAGCAGCCTACCGCTCCTCGCAACATCGCACTCGAGTTCGCGAGGCAGCCGCAGACGCAGCATCAGACTCCAGTTGCGCCGCGCAACATCGCACTCGAGTTTGTCAAGCAGCAAATGCAGCAACCAGCGTCCGAGCCTTCGGCAAACCCCTTTGTGCAAGCGCCGAGGCAGAAGTTTGGGGAGTCAGCGCCAAAGCGTTTCCAGGCGTTCGAGGTCGAACCAGAGCCGTCGCAGTCGCCTGTCGAGTATGTGGAGACGGACAGCGGCGAGTGGATTGCGAGCGACCGGTGGGAGAAGGGCGTGCTCAACTTCTCCTTCCTCGATGTGGACCCGGGCCACGAGCCGCTGGAGACGCGCTTCTGCGGCCAGTGCGGCGCCAAGCAGTATATACACGAGGGTGTCATGGAGGCCACATGCGACTGTGAGGTCGAAGAAGAACTCACGCGTCCGTCGACCTTGGGTGGCCAGTCCTCTCGAGACGAGAGCCGTGTCTCGTTCCGCGTTGAAGGCAGCGCGTTCGGCTCGAGTCCGATGTACAGCGACGGCGGCCAGTCGCGGCTCGGCAGCAGCTACGACAGCAACCTTCGGATGTCGATCGACGACGACCCGGTCATCCCGCTGCTCGTCGATCGGTTATCGCAGCAGTCGTTGCGGTCCTCGTTCCACCACACGTGATCGTCGTGTCAGTCGCGTAGTAGTACTATCACTGTGTGTCCGTGTGCAAAGTCTATTCCGCCGTGCCATGGCAGCACGAGCTCATCGTAAATGTAATCGAACGTTCCATGCCGTCCACTAGAATCTGTCAACGCTCGCTTATCCGTACTTCGTAGGTAGTACCAACATCCAAACGCATCGCCTTCATTTATCACTTCGTCGCCCCCTTTCACAGTTCTAGGACGTCTCTCTAGGCCCTCACATATACAATTCCTGGAGCACGTGCCCCAGATCGGGCTCGCCGCGTGCGTTCGCGCTCTTCTGGCTCACCGATCGGCGCATGTACTCGCGCGGCTTTGAGCCGTGTTCCTGGTCGGGCTGCAGTCCCGCGTTGCGCGGTGCGTCGCCGTTGTGCTCGTGGCTGTACTCGGTCATGAGCTCCGCGAGGGACGCTCGGTAGCGCTCAAGCTCCGACCGAGTCATCATGTTGCGGCTCGTGAAGTCGTCATCGTCGAACGCGCCCGCGTCGTCGCCGTCGTCCGAGAGAGACGAGATTGAGTCACTGCGTGTGTCCGATCGAGGCGAATAGAGCCCTGGCTCAGCATGGAGGCTCGCGTACATCGCCGCATCCGTGAGGCTGTGCTCGCTGAGCCGCGACTGGGGCTTCTCACCGTCAAGCCGGGCATTGAACGAACTCGACTCGCCACGATCACTGACGATGGAAGCCGACAGGCGTCCTCCAGAGATTTCGGAGAAAGTCGTCTGCTGACTCTCTTGGCTGAGGCGGTCCATGCTGCGGTCGTTCGCTGTCGCTTCATCCGCACGCATCAAATGCGGCAAGTCGATTAGATCCAACTCACTGAAGGTGTCCGACATGTCGTCTCGGATAGAGTTGGGCCGCGAAGGCGGCTTCGCGAGACTCTCGCTGTCTGGAAGACTTCCTCTGATCGTTCCAGCGTCTCGCGATTGGTCGCCGGTCGTCTCTCCGAGACCGAGCGGCGCATTGCGCCGTGAGCTCGACTTGGACTCGGGCACGGATTGCTGGCGTCTCGATGCACCCGCCGCACTGCTCGGAAGACTCGGTTCGGCGTCTGACCGAGGCTGGGATGACGCGTCGTCGATCAGCGTGCCCTTCTGGTACGCTTTGAACACACTCGCCGACAGGTCCGAGAGGTCGCGATACTCCATGAAGCTGTCAGCTGGTGGAACGTCACTGGACATCATTGTTTGCGCGTGCCGGCGGTCGACGCGGTAGCCACCGTTACTGTACTCGCCATTGCCCGGGAGCATGCGAGAGCCTCCCGATGTTGGTGCTGCCACACTCGCACTACGCGTGCTTCGCCGAGGGCCGCGTGGGTCCTCCTGGTTGTTGCGCTCGATTTCGTTCGAGTAGATCTCCACCATCTTCTTGAGCGCGGCCTGTCGCGTCTCCTCGGATATCTGCCGGTCGAGACCGTTCTCCTTCTCGTAGAGCTGCATCGCAGAAAGCGCCATTACTGTTGCCAGGTCTTGGACAGGGTCGCGCGGGCCATTGTTCTCCGTCACGGTCTTCCGTTGCACCGTGCGGGCCATACTTCCCGCCGGCACTTCGTACTCCTTGTCGTACGCCTCCTCACTCGCTGCTGATGCTGCATCGTATCCGTACCGGAAGTCGTACTCCTCATCAGTTCCAGCATGCGACTGGACTCGCTCTTCGAGTTCGTTGATTCCGCTATTGCGAGCATCAAAGTAGCTGCGTCGAAGCTCCTCAAAGTCGTAGGTGCTGCTGGGGTGCGCTGAGGGTCCCATTGTGACCGACTGGCGTTGGCGGTAGTTGGTTCGTTCATACGGCTCGGGGCTGGACGGTGACGGGAAGGACGGCGCCATGGTCGACGACTGGCTGCGGCGCAGCATTTCCTCCGCCGCTTTGTCGTGGCCACCTGCGCTCGGTCGAAACATTTCCTCCGCGGCTTTGTCTCGGCCACCTACGCTTGGTCGAAACATCTCAGCGTATTTGTCTCGGCCGCCCGAGCTCAGGTGGTACACATCCGACGACGAACCCCGCGACGAGCGATCGACCGAGAGATCAGAGCGGCGGATAGGCGCGCCAACGGTGTCGTCGGACAAAATCGAGACGTTGTCACGCAGCCGCTGGAGGTTGGACATCGGGAACACGAAGTCGGGCTCCCAGTCTGGTTCCGACCCAATGCGGATCGAACTGAGCAGGTCATGTGGCTCGTCAAGCGGGTGGCGATCCATAGGCTGCTGCCGCTCGGAATACCGATCGAAGCCTGGGTTCAAGCGGGCACGAGACAGCGCTACACCCGGAGCGGGCGGGCCAGTCTGTATGAGCGACTTGCGGTGCGGCGCTGCACGCTGAGCCGGCAGCGGCGGCACGGAGGCTCCATTGATGCTCATTTGGCGGGCGCGCTCCTGTTTCATGAATTCCTGGTATGCCGACACCCTCTGCTTGGACGACTTGCGCTGCACGGGTGGCTCGGGTTCGGGCGTCGAGCCGTTGAAGTGGTTGTCATAGCTCTCCGCACACGTATTGCGATGGCGTGCCGCTGGCGGGCTCGACTTGTGCGGCGTCTTTGGCGCCGACGGCGCGTCCAGTGTCATCGTCATGCTCAGGCCCGACCGCGCCAAGTGGTCTTCGAACTCCAGGTGCATCCGCTTGGCCTCTTCGATGTCAGCCATGCCGTCCACGTCTTCGTTGTTCATGTAGTAGTCTCGCTCATCGACCGACCGCTGGCGGGGCACACGCGCCTTGCCAAGCGACATCGGGGACGGGTCGTAGATCGGGCGGGGTAGTGACTCCAGGCGGTGGGCGCGTACGTGAGACGGCCGATCCAGCGCGCCGTCGCTGCCGTGGATGACTTTGTCCGAGCAGTGGGTGCAGATCTTGACCTTCTTGGCGCCGACGCCGGCGTAGTCGAGAATGAAATGGTGGCCGCACGCCGAGCAGATCACCTTGCCGCACTTGCGGCACGCAGACTTGCGCGAGAAGAGCCCAAACTTGTTGGTGCAGACCTGGCACCGTGCGACGCGCGACTTGGAGGGCAGCTCGAGGTCGCTCAGCAGACGGCCCTCGCACAGGCGCCGCATCTGGAAGTACCTATTCACCTCCGAGATGTTTTTGATGCGCCGCTTCATGGCCAGGATCTTGAGCCAGTTAGGCGCGTTGCCCTTGATGTCCATGTGCAGCGTGTGCACGGCGTCCACGTACGCGCCGTCGTCCGACTCGATGAACACAAAGCCCGAGCGGTAGAGGCTACCGCGCACGAGCCCGTGCGACTTGTCGAGCGACGGGCAGAAGGGCAGCCGGATCGAGTGGAGGCTGCGCACCCAGCCGCGCTTCTTGCTGTTCGTGTCGATGAACTCGTCGTGGCACTCCAAGTAGCAAAAGTCGCGGTTGCGCGCGAGCTTGGACGGCGACTCGACGGCCGTCCACTTGACACCGACGTAGTGCTTGGGGTTCTCGGCGGACGGGCCCGCGAGGTCGTAGAGCGTCTTCTGGTCGAGCAGGTCCTTGCCCACGGTCTGCGTGAAGCCGCTGAGCTTCATGGGCGAGTCGAGCCGGAAAAAGTCGGCGACCTCGTCGATGGTCGCGTAGATGCGCGTCGAGCCGCGCAAATACGTGATCGACTTGTTCTCGGTCTCGGTCTCGTCAATGCCCTGGAATACCTCGACGCCGTCGTCCGACGAGAGGTGGACCCAGTTCATGGGGCCGCCCGTGCGCCGCGAGTAGAACACGACCTCTTTACATGCACGCTTGGCGAGGCCCACGAGGTACTTGGTCTCCTTGCCGTTGAGCGCGGGCGCGCGGAAGAACTCGTCCGGCAGCGGCAGCTTACCCTCGCGCAGCTGCGGCGCCGACGGCGTGTGCGCGAGCATCATGCCATTGCCGCTGCCGCCGCCGCTGGACACGCTGCCGTGCGTGCCATTGCGCGTGGACATGGTGGCGCGGAAATCACCAACGGCGAGACCACTCCAATCGCCAACAACGCCAACAGAACGGGGGGAAAGCGGCGCTTGGTGGCGGCGGCCGGTCGCTGGCTTTCTCTCGGTGCAATCCACGACCGGCGTTCTGTATGCACACGGGAGAAGGTGAACGGTCGGCGTGTGATGGAGGCGGAGGGGGAGGGAAGAGAACACGAGTCGACGAGGCCTGTCTGTCCAAGGTGTCGACTCTCCGCAGGCGAGGCGGCGCGTCAGAGCCTCGAAGCTGCGGTCGTGGGTGTGTTCGTTCAGCACGGGGGGATATCCTGGATAGATTGACCGCGCGGCGCCACCCGGGTGACACGGGGAACGGACGCGCTCGCCGACGAGTTGATCCGGAGGTGCTTCCCCCCCTTCGGGTCGAGTCCCCCTCTTCCGTGTGTTGCTGTCGGGTCGTCGAGCGTCTGGCGCCAGCACCAGGCTCGACTCACTGTATTATGCGCAGGCCAGCCCACTCTGCGAATCGGCCCGAAATCCCGACCAAACGACTCTTGTGATTCAGACTTCCAGTCAGGTTGATGATGATCGCACGATACTGTAATACCGGTAAATGGAAATCCATCCACCAATCAAAACGTGTCCGAAGGTCTCAGAACCTTCGATCTGTCAAGGTTCCCACCTATTTTTCAAGAGAGAACACATGAAGCAGGGATAGGGGCCGGCGGTGATAGAACGCCATTTCACACAGGCAGCAAGTGCCTTCTCCTCCATCAGCCACATGGACACCAAAACCTTCGAACAAAAAACCGGTCCAGCTGGAAGTGGAGATAACCATATCAAATATCGGGATGATGGCCCAGTCATGATGGCAAATAGTAGGAAACGAGTTGAGAAGGATATGGATGTAAGCGTTCTTGATGCAACTTCTGAAACACCTGCTGGCATTGCCTTGTTCCACGGGATGGGCAACGTTCACTGTGTGTCCTGTACTGTGAACAGGCCCACTTCGCGACCGGCCAGCAGCTCTTGATGGAGTCAGCAGCAACGGCAGTCGCCCTCCATCAAAGTACCATCAGTTCCGCCGAACGACACGATCTTGATGGTCACCTCAACAGTGAGCGGAGTGACTGACTGTCACTGGCGGTACTGGCGGTGAGGAGGAATCCTTCCGATGGCGAGGTCGGGACTCCCTAGCTTGAAGATCCGCCACCGCGCATTTGCGCGGACGAAGGCGGAATTTCAAGGCTGCTCCTGCTCGTCTTGCGTGGTCCCCATGCGCTGCCCACAACACAGAATTACAGGTGAGCAATGCCACTGGCCCGAGGAAGGGCGACGCGTTTGCTCGAGAGCAGCACCGTACCTCCCGGATCGCCCGCAATAGGCGCAGCCGCTCCTCCTTGATACGCGCCTTTTTCGTATAGGCGGCATTCGACGCAGCGACGGCCCGAGACCACCGCTCGTGGACGCGCTGTCGCTCAGCCTCGTGCTGTTGACGCTCCTCCTCGAGAGCCGCGGGTGTCCATCGCGCGTCCTCCTGCAGAGCGTCCAACCGCGAGCATCTCAGTGAGGAGGCTGCGGCACCGTACACTCATGGATGGTTAGCGTTGCACACGTACAGTTGCTTGAAGTTCCGCCGCGATCGTCGCAAATACGCGCCGAGCCTTGCGCTTCTGCGTGTTCTTCCGCTTGGTCCGTGCTTTCCCCATTCTGCTGACGGGTGGAGCAAGGGCTTGAAGTCGCTGCATTCAAATCCCGCTTCGCAGAGGATTCGTTGCTTCAAACGGAGGTCCTTCGAAACCTAGTATGTGATGTCGCAGGATGCATCGTTTCCCTTCGCGTCCGCTGCGATCTTCAAGGGAAACACAGGCGAGAAGGGCACACGAAGCAGCCGACGGAGATCACTCGCTTCTGGGACGCATATCCACACACCCATCGAGCTAGTGCGCTTTTCTTCACGCATCCGCCGCAAGCAGTGCGGCCAGCGGGTTCGAGCGACCTGTATGCAAGTCGCGAGTGGTCTCGGGAGCCTCCAGAAGCCATGTTTGAAAAAGTGGTCGAGTCGATCCTTGTCGAGTATGTGTCGGAATGGGTCGAAGGACTGGACGCCGAGAAGATGAAGATCGCGCTCTTCGGCGGCAAGGTCGAGGTGCGCGAACTCAAGCTCAAGAGTGCAGCGCTCGACAAGTTCCAGCTCCCTCTGCGCGTCAAAGCCGGCACGCTCGGACGGCTCGCGCTCAAAGTGCCGTGGAAGCGGCTCACGAAAGAGGCGGTGAAACTCGTGCTGGAGGACGTGTTCCTCATGGTCGTGCCCGCGCACCAAGATGAAATGCAGAAGCTCAAGCACGGGAAGCTGCTGGACGACGCGACCGACTCGTACGCGCTGCGCATGCGGTTCGCCAAGCAGCAGGAGGTTCGCGTACGCGAGTTGTTTGAGAAGAGCAAGAGCGATGACGTCCGCCGCGTGTCCGACGCAGACGACGGAGGATCGAGCCCGGGGAATGGGAGCTCCAGCGGAGATACGACTTCTGGATGGGGGTACCGCGAGAAGATTCTCCACAACATTCTGGACAACGTGTCGGTCGAGATTAAGAACATCCACATCCGGTACGAAGACACGTCGCAAATGTTGTCCAAGAATCCGTTCGCGATCGGATTTACGATTGACTCGATCTTGATCAACACAACCAACGCCAATGGCCACGTCACATTCGTGGATCGAGCCCAGTCGCACACGCCATTCGTGCACAAGACGTTGGAAGTCGTCCAGGCAGGTCTCTACTGTGATGACACGGCCCACGTCCAAGAACTCGTGTCATCACGACGGCAAAAACCGCCAGCCGAGTCCTATATCATCCGTCCGTTCAACATCAACGGAAAAATGACTGTGAACCACGACGAATCCACGACGTTTTCGATTCCAAAACTCCAGTTTGTGGCAGATATTGGCTCGCTTCTCGCGTCTGTGACCGAAAGCCAATGCAATGATGTGATCAGTGCGATTAACTACGTCTCAACTCACGAGATCTACCTGAAGCGGATCCACATTCGCAAGAAACGCCCGAAGATTCCAGTGAGACGAGACGCCAAATCGTGGTGGGTGTATGCGTTTTACGGCGTCCAGATTTTGTACGGGCTCGAGTGCAAGAAAGCGTCCGAGACTAGCAGCAGTATCATGTCGTCCAAGTCGAAGCCAAAATGCTCGTGGAAGCTCTTTGGTGAGCGGTGGCTGCAACGCAAGGAATATATCACCCTTCAGAAGAAGCTGCTCAAGGCTGCGGTGAAGAAGACACTTCCAGAGGCCCTCGTCGGGGACCGGATACGGATGACTGACTTGGAAGACGAGTTGGACGTGGTGACGATTGTCTTTTTCCGGCTGTGCGCTGAGCAAGAGTACGAAATGGAGGAGAGTCGACACGTCTCCGTCAAGAAACTGACATGGAAGGCCCGTTGGAAAGCGAGTTCTTCCGAGTCGAAGGCGCCGCCGTCTGTCCTTCGACGGATGGATCCATTGGAGAGGCTTATACTCTATACTACCATTAGCGAGCAAATGAACGCATCATCGACAGCAATCGCCGCGAAGGAGCAAGAAAAACTGACGTCCAAAGCGATCCTGTACGCACTCGACCTCGCGGTGAAGAGTTTCACTTTCTCACTCGTGGAGCCAGCGCAGACCGGCTCAGCTGACGCCAAGGAATTTCTTCGATTTGAGCTGGATCAATTTCTGTTTGCGATCTTCCACCGGACAAATGCCTGCACGATTTCTTCCAGCATTCAGTCTATCCAGATGCTTGACTTTAGTCATGTACAGCACCACTCATCAGGTACCTTGCAGCCACAACTCTTGTTCTACGCACTCACAGCACCAACCCAACAAGAAGCAAGCAAGCTGGGCGAAGCATCAGCGGTCCAAGTGCCAAAGTTTCTGCAGCTCGACATTGACTCGTCAGAAGTCAGCCTGAAGCTCAGTTGCTCCTTCCAACCATTCCGTTACATTCACCATTTGGCCATCGCTTCCAAGCTGCAAGGCTACTTTGTGATACAAGTCGAAGTCGCACCTGAGCTGAAAGAAAATGCTGAGGAAGCGCTCGCGAGTTCGTCTGTCTGGCTGAATAATGCCGTGTTTTCGAAACCCCCGCCCGCTGCCGCGCGAGTTGCCGAGGAACAGAAGCAGGATGCCCGAGTCAAGGATGCGGCCAAGGTGGCGCGCACGGTGGAGTTCAGCGTTGTTCTGCCCATCGTGGATGTGTTTGTGCTGAGCAGTAGCACCTCGCCAATCCTAGAGGCAAAGCTCACAGATCTGAACTTCAAGAGTGGGAACTTGCTGGACACGTTTGAGTTTGCCATCGACGGTGTAGAGATCACGTTCATTGATGGACGCCGCAACGATGCTCCAAGTCGTGAGCATGAAGAGAAGGAGTCGGTTAAATCGACACAGAACTCCTTGAGTGCCAGGACGAGCAGCTACTACGAGCTGCAGGACCGAAAGCGTTCCACCATTTTGCGCAAGACTCGAATCATATTCAGCGGTGAGAAGAAACAGGAGCCCGACCGTGTGCCGTGTTGGATGATGAAGTGCACGGCGCCTCCAATTTACTTCACACTGTCCAGTGCCCAGTATCAACAAGTTGTGCAGGCGTCAGCAACGTGGGCAGGTTCAGCCAGCAAGCAAGATGGACACCCAAAGCTCGAGCGCCAACCTGCGACGCACGACGTTGTCGCCAAACCGATCGTCAAGGCGGCGACCGTGCCCAAGCAAGTCGCCGGAGAATTCGATCCGCACGACGAGAGGTTTTGTCTGTGTGTCCACATTCCGCAGATCCTGATCGTTCTTGAAGGGGGTGGTGGGATGCCGTCTGGCGTGACTCCTTCACAAGAAGCATCACCAAATCTTGAAGCCACTGAGATCGATTTAGTGCTCGACATTCGTCTATTAAATCTCGAGGCCAAGTTCTCGTCCGCTGCTCAGGCCATCGCCGTTGATTTCAGACGACTCCTTTTTTTCAAGCGAAAAAGCGAGCGAAAGCAAGTGCGGCACGACTCCCATGGTAAGAAAGTGAAACTCACGACTGCTGAAGCTATTTCCCAAGTGAACGAATCGGGCCCAAGCTCTCGAACCTCGAGTCTGAATGAACAACCCGAAGAGCCAGACGCTGCGTTCCACCCTGACACCGGCGAGCCGACCTCAAAGCTAATCGAGATCGGCCAGAAGGTTACCTTTTTGGTATCGTGTGTGGATCCTTTTAAAGGCAAACTGAAGGCACAACAAGTCGTGATCTACTGGGACCATGATTTACTCATCGCGCTATTCCGTTCCTACTTATGGGGTAATTCGGTCGTAGCGAAAAGTGCCCCCAGCAGTGTGTCTTCGAGTCGTACAAGCAGTAGCAACTCGACGAGTTCGAATCCAAGCGATCCCGACCTAGGCGGTGTCGCAACAGCGCTGGAAGGGACCCCACCACCTCCTTTCAAGTTCGAGATCAACGTTGACCAGTGGTTCGTCTTCATGTGCCCCCATGGAACCAAATCATCCCGCTTTGCCCTGAAGCTATATGGCCGCGATTTGACGTGTGATGGCTCCACAATAGCTCGCACATTCACTGGTATTGATATCCATGCCAAGAACGGCATTTTTCTCGAGTCTTCTAGATATGTTCCCCCCGTGGGAGATGTGGCCGGGGGTGAAGACATCTGCGAGCTCCTGCAGACCCAGCAAATGAAAGTGACCATCGAGTCTGGAGGATACAGTGTTCTGACGCACCGCACAGGTGCGGCGACGTACGTCTCCGTTCAGGCGTCGACTGTGGGGCTCAACTACGTCCACGCCCACATCCAAGTGCTAGCAGATCATTTGATGAAGCAAATCGTTGGGTTCTTCAACTGGGTGAGTGTCCAGCTGCAGCCACGAGATACAAAGATTCCCAGTGCTCGCACGAAGCTAGATGTCAAAGCCGAGAACATCAAGGTGCTTTTACCGCGTGGGCCCGTTGGCAATCCAATCGAACGTGAACGAAAACCGGAGCGCCTTGAGCTAGATGTGAAGCGACTGGTGATTTCATCTCGACCGTTCCCGAAGAATGCCAAAGTGGAGCAGCTTCTCATCCGCGCAGACGATATTCAGCTGGCCTCGTTTCTTGTCGACACTTCGCGTGACCACACGGATGCCGTCGCATCCGTGGATGAAGCTGTCTCTCGCGCCAAGGAGGTTGATGCTAAACAAGCACGCGATCATGCTACCGCTTTATCGAAGACGATGATTCTTGTCCACGAGTCGATCTTTGTAGACCATGTGAGCCTCCCGATCACAGCGAAGCGCAGGACGAAGAAGGCATCGAGCGTCGACACCCAGGAATCGTCTGTGACCGACAAACCGCCCAAAGTAAAGCGGCCACTTGACTTGGATGACGTCGCAAAAGAAATGGAGAACTACTGTGGCTTTCTCCGCGTCTTTCATTCACGTCCGAGTGATTGGGAGCCCGATGGATCCACGACGAGGAAACCGCATCTCAGCATCCAAGCGGGCAGCTGCATCAAGCTAACCGTCGAGAAGCAGCAAATCGAGCTATTCACTTGCCTCCTGGCCGAAAATTTTGGGCGAATCGAGCTTTGTCCGCAGGTCGCAGTGATGAAAGAAGGAGATGATGAAAAGCAAGTCCTCGATGTCCAGGTTACCATCGGAGACTTGTCGCTCAGCCTCCTTCGCCCCTCAATTGCAAAGACACGGTACACACGCGACGTCAACACGATGGAAGGTGTGGCCGAGCGCATGGTCGGACGGATCGATCTCGAAGGTGTTCATGTCTCGGTTCTCGGGTTCGCGTCGTCTCGAGGGCAGCAGCGCATTGTAGCGTCTCGTGCTCGATTCTGGAAGATCGATGCAATCGATAGACGGTGCACGAACGACCAAGGAAGCTCGTTTTCACACCTGGAACACCATGAAGTCGAGTGCGGCGAGTTGTACCTCGCGTCGGAAGACAGCGGGCTGCAGTGCATCGACATCACGATTGACCAACACAGCACCCAGATGGCGTCTCCCAGAGAATCCGCGCCTCCACTCCAGCCCCTGGAAGTCCGCATCCACGTCGACACTTGTGCGCTGCTCCCATCTTTCCTCTCGTTGATCACACGAGCGATACCGTTTCTCGCTATCGAGCCCACCTTTCCTGGATACGAAAAGAAGAAAGGAGGCCCCGTCAGCGTGTCGGTCTCAACGGGAATGGTCCACTGCATGCTCGCACAACACAGCACAACGTCCCCAGGAAACGATGAAAGCGCACCGCCGTTAAATCTGATCGTGAGCGGATGCGCCGTCGTTCGCTACAGCGACGCGGAGGGCGGGCTCAAGCATATCCAGTTGTTTGGCCGTAAGATGTCGCTCGAAATCGCTGCGCAGTGGCCGCCGATGCCCGACATCGGGAATGGAAATGTCGTGGCTCCGTCACCGTGTGCGACGCCTACGTACGCGACACCTCGCAATACGCGCAGTTCGGTGGGTGGCGGAGCGTCTGCCTATACGCCGTCCAAGCCTGCAGTCGTGCTGACTGACTATCGACGCGTGCTGTGCGATGACTTTGCGGTCGATCTCGACATGATTGATACGGTCGGCTCAGACAACACCATGAAGATCTCCACATCGCTCACCCATTTCCACGCTGTGCTATGCACATTCGATCTCGTGCTGCTATCGAAGGTGCAGCTCCTCATCGACTCGCTGTCTAACGAAGTCTCGCAAAATCCGAGCTCTCGTCACAGCTCCCGAACCAAGTCGCGAATGAGAAATGAGAGCTCTCGTGCTGTATCGACGGTGTCTGCTGCGGCGAATCAACTGGAAGAGCAGCTAAATAAGAAGATCATCGTGAGGATGATGCTGGAAGATGCGAGTGTCACGTTTGTTCGCGAGATCGGCGAATACTTTTCGCCACTGGCGCGAGTGTACTCGTTCTGTATGGTGTGTGATGTCACCGTGGAGACGCTGCCAGCTCCACAGAACCCAACACTGAAGGTGCCAGAGATCATTGACATCCAGCTCCATTTCACGGAAGAGACGGGAGGCAATCTGCGCGACGACGAGGGTCTCAGTGCGTGGGCATTCAATGCGGTGTTGGGGTCGTGGGAGCCGATTATTGAACCGTGGACATTCACGGTTCTGATCAAGCTGCAGACGGACGGCAACGGCAAGGCATCCACGAAGATCGATATCAACGGAAGCGAGGTGCACTCTCTGAATGCTAATTTCTCCCCACGGTTACTTGACACATTCTGTGCGATTGGCAAGGAGCTAGAGCCGCTACAGCAAAGCGGCTCGCAGCGAAACGCCGTCCCCGTCGCGAGTGCCAGTGTGATTTCTTGTGGGTTTTACCTGGCGAACGACACCGGCGCAAGTATCACTTATTGGGTCAGCGACCACACACCGTCGTCGGGAACGCACTCGCGCGGATTCACATACGCCCCTCGACAGAAGCGAGTCCCCGAGGTGCTGCAACCACGTCACAAGGTTCCGCTCAAGTTGTCGACGGCAATTTTTCCGTCCCTTCCAAACGACCAGACACTCTCATTCAGCTGGGGCAACGACGAGTGGCACCCACTGACTGATGTCCGCATCCACAGCGCCGGCAAGTACATCTACTCGGTGCTTCCGCGAGCTGTGTCACGTACGAATAGCCGGACCTCTTCGTCCTTGTCCTCGTCGACAAAGCCGGGGCCGCCTTCGAAAGTGCTGCTTGCGCTGTTCGACATATCTGCCGTCTTTGGGTACCGCACACTCACCGTGTCGTCGCTCATTCGCGTATTCAATGACAGCGATGTGCCCATCGCATGTGGCATGCTCGAAGATGATGGCAAGACCGTCACGGAGGTCGGAGTGATCGAGCCGCAGAGTGCTCGTGGTGTTCCAATTACGATGATCCGGTCGATTGCCGGCGTGCGCCTGTTGATCCGCCCACATAAGACCGAAGCTAACGTGATGTCAGACAATTCGTCGGGTTTGAGCGAAGCTGGGGTCCCGTTATCGCAACCCGCGGGCGCGCTCGAGAATCAGGCACCTGTGCGGGAGAAGGAACACCGATGGAGCAATGAGCTGCTCATCAACGAGAAAGACGAGAGCGCCGAACACGTTGCGGCCTGCTCGCTCGTGCTTGATGATTTCGACTGTCGCTGCCAGCGCATGTTTGACGGATCGCAGCCACTTCACGTGAGCCAGATCTGTCGAGCGAATGGGTCTTTCTTCCGCGCGTGGAATCGTGTCTTCACGGCATCGAACGGGAGCAGCCTCAAGTACGCGCAGCTGCACGTCTACCCAACGCTGACGTTTGAGAACAAGTGTGGGGTCCCGATCTTCGTCGTCACGTTCATGTTCAAGAAGGTGAGACGCGCCGGCGTCTCGCAAGATAGAGAATATTCGCACATTGTCGCGTCTGAAAAGATCCCCGCTCAGGGGTGCACTCAGTTTCTCGCATCATCCCTCCAAGAGAGTACATTTTGCTCCGTATCGATGACGGGCTTTAGCTGGAGCAAGCTTTTCAAGCTTCCGAGTGTGTTTGAGAGTGCCTCGTCTGCTGTCACACCAAGCACGACCACGACGTCAGCCAGCGATCCCTCGCGGACTACGAGTGGATTCGCCTCCATGATGGGTGGAGGTACGCCACTGACACCTCCATCGCCATCATCGCCGTCCTCGTCGTCGCGATTGGCATCTGTAAATGGGGAGGTGCTATGCAGCATGGAAGACTTCAGGAACCGGAAGGCATCGGTCAACGTCACGACGCACGGGTCGACATCCGAGAGTGCTCTACGTCGCGTGGTCATCCAGCCGAAATATCTGATTCGGAACGAGACGAGCATGAGCCTGATCTTCGAACCGAGCGTGAAAGCGAAGTCACGACTACAAGGAACAAAGGCGTTTTTCTCGTTACCATCCCCAACGTTTTCGTCGTCATCGTCCAAGCAAGCCGCGACGTGCTGCGGGTCACCGCAACTGGAGATGATCCATACAAAGCTGAACGCTTTGCATGGTGCGACGACGACACCAGCGGCTCCCGCTACCGCGAAGATTCAGACAATGCGAGATTCAAGTGAAGCAACCGATCTCCCTGCAGATACTGGTCTGAACCAAAGCTCGTTTGACGAGTCGGACCAATTTTATTGCTCGGAGACAAACATGATCAACATCCAAGTTGAGGGCAACACGCAAGCAAACTCTGGAGTGGCTCAGTTCCGATTAGATGCCGCTGTGGGTGGCACTAACAGCACAATCCGACTCTACGACGAATCCAAGCAGCAGTGGCATGATATTGTCGTGATCCTCCAACAAGTCGACGCATTCACGACCAAGGCAACGTTTCTTGAGCGCTACGTCTTTCTGAACCGTACCGACTTCAACCTACTGGTAGTGTCAGCATGTGACGTGGCGAGTGCAAGCGCTCAGGAGCCGACCACAGGTTGCGCATTGAAGCCGCACACATCAACGCCGTACCATTGGTCGTACCGGCAAACCGTTCCGTCCGATCCGACCATCCGAGTCAAAGTGAGCGATCCCAGTGTCACCGGGTGGCGATGGAGCGGGCGCTTTTCACTTCACGACGTGAGTGAATGCGCGTTCAAGCTCAGCAACAAGTACACGAGCCAGGTGCACGCGATCCGTGTCGAGGTCCGCGTCGAGTCATCCGTGCGTGTGTTTGTTGTCATCTCAAGTGAAGATAGCGCTTCATTCCCTCTCTACCGAGTGATCAACTCATCGGCTCACGAAATCATCCACTTCAAGCAGTCGTTTGACGGAGGGAGCGGAGATTTGTCGGAGCAGTCGAGCGCTGCCACTGATTTCAGTCGCGGTGTCACGCAGCGGCTCTTTCCAGGGGAAAAGTCGTGCTTTGGCTGGGATGAAGGATTCTTCCTCCAGTCGTTGGAACGATTTTTGGAGATTTCGTACACGTCTGATACAGTCCACACAAAGATGCGGATCGATCAGCCCGCAGAAGCCCAGCGCGTGGAGCTACCAGGAACTGCGACGAAAGCTGCATCCAGTGTGTACGTTCACTGGTACCTAAACGGTGTCACCAAAACTATCCATGTACATGACACCGAGCTGCCGCGCGACAAACTGACGGGCAAGCTAAATGTTGATACGACTAACGAAGCCGGCAGAGGGATCACACCCATCGTCTCGGAGATTGCGCTCCAGCTCAGGATGCCCAACATGATGCTGTCGATTCTCAACAGTGTTCCAGAGGAAGTGCTCCTATTCACAGCAGAGAATGTCGACTTCAAGTATGCGAGTTCGCGAGGCCAGCACGACGAATTTGAAGTCAAAATCGGCTCGTTCCAGCTCGACAACCAGCTCTCGAACGCCGTGTTCCCCGTGGTGTTCACACCGACCCCTCTCAATTCGTATTCCTCCTCTGAGTCGCTATCGCCAACCATGAAGGCGTCGTCGAGTCGATCCATTTCTGTGAGTACCACTGGCTATAAGCAAGGCGAGAAGAGCGACGACGACATCGACATGTTTTTTCACCTCTCCATCTTCCGACTGAGCTATGGAGACGATGTCGACTACCTCAAATATCTATCGGCGATGGTCCAACCGGCCCGTCTCCAAGTGGACGACTTCCTCGTCATTTCGGTCGCGGTGTTGTCGTCCGACTTTCTCCACGTCGTCCATCGTCACTACCCGCCGAATGAGGCTCGCAAGGAGTCGGACAGCCCTGGAAGTGATGCCGAAGCATCTGCCTGTGGCGTTGCCAGCGACGGAGAAGGCACATCGGCGGTGCGAGACCATGAGGCTGTCGTGATGAAGAAGCTGCCGCCATCGGAGCGGCGCATGTACATCGAGACGCTGGAGCTTCACCCATTCAAGATCCAGGTGACGTTCCAGCAGAACAACCTCAGCAAGGCGCCACTGTTCGACGACGGGTCGTCCAACTTCTTGCTGCCCGTTGTGTTCATCGTTCTCAAGTCCAACTTGGTCAATATTGACTCGGCGTCGATCAACCTGAACGCGCTCCACATCTACCATTCGTTCACGACGAAGACCTTTATGGTCTCGGCTATCCAGCAGCACTACGCCTTTCAGGGGATCCTCCAGATGTATTCGCTTCTCGGCTCGGCCGACATCCTCGGTAACCCGTTGGGGCTCGTCAAGAACCTAGGGACGGGAGTGAAGGACTTTTTCTACGAGCCGATGGCCGGAATGGTCAAGTCCCCACAGGAATTCGTGCTCGGACTGTCACGTGGGACTGCCAGTCTCGTGAAGAACTCGGTATACGGCACGTTCAATGCCGCGAGCAAGTTCACGGGCACGCTATCGTCCGGTATTGCGGCTCTCTCCATGGATGGCGACTACATCAAGGCGAGGAACACTCGCAATCGACAGGAGGTCGCAACCCATATCGGCACAGGACTTTTTTACGGCACTAAGCAGCTCGGGCAGGGCATTCTGGCGGGCGTGTCCGGGGTGATCACGGCGCCGGCGCTCGGAGCGTACAACAACGGGCTTACTGGGTTCGTAGAGGGCGTCGGCAAAGGTCTCATCGGTGTCGCCGTCAAGCCAACCGCTGGTATCCTGGATCTCGCGGCGAGAACGACCGCCGGGATCACCGCGACAGCGACTGTGTTTGACAAGAAAGCGCGGGATACGAGAATGCGGCTCCCACGCATGATGCACACCAGCGACAAGCGGCTTCGCGTGTACTCGACCGACGAGGCCATGATTTGTCAGTTGCTCCATCGGCTCCCGCAGCGATTGCTGCGCAACGAACACTACGAGGCGCATGTGTTCATCCCCGTCAACCGCGCGATCGTCGCGACGTCCCACCAGTTTTTCCACGTCGACTTCAACTCGATCGCCGGCGTGGCACCGGCCCACCCTCGCGTCACGTGGAAGTTTCCCGTCGGAAGTGTCTGGGGAGCCCAGAAGACGGCCAAGGGCGTGAGCATCTTCATCGGGACTGCGTCCCATGTGAGCTTGATGAGCACGAGCGCGAGCAGCTCCCCCGCGCCGTCGTCGTCGTCTACGCACGGGCACCATATGCAGCATACCACGACCATCACGAAGAGCTCGATGACAACCGTGCTGGTGCCAATAAAAGAGTCCGACGCGCCGACCATGGATCGGCTCGTCAAGTGTGTGTCTGACATCGTCGCCAAGCAGCGCGAGCGCGCGCCCGTGACCGAGACCTTCTCGTCTCCTCTGCCGCGCAACTCGATCGGCATGGTGCTCGAGCCCGTTCGGGACGCCAACAAAGTGACCGGCTACGAAGGCTACGGCGGCCGCGTGGTCGATGTGTTCGTCGGCTCAGCGTGCTACCGCGCGGGCGTCGAAGTCGGCGACGTCATCGTGGGCTTTGGCGACCAGAAGTTTGAGGCGGGTGACCACGGCAGCGCGCTGCGCACGCAGCTGTCAATGATGAAGAAGGGCGACACGCTCGAGCTCATGCTGCTGCGCCACGGCGAGATCAAACACATCAGCGTCGTCACGGAGTAGTGGGTCGAAGAGACATGTACATCCATTAGAAAACATCCATCAATCACTCATCACTCCATAGATATGTACCTCATGAGCCGCTGCCCGTTCTCGCTTTTGCTCGCTCGTAGGATGGAGCTCCATCTCGTGATCCTCGTTGTATGCGCGGGTATTGCCGCTGGCGCCGTCGCTCAGCTACGCACCGCGCCTTCACGCCTCTCGATCGTCGGCCCAAAGGTCGGCGGCAGCTTTGGTGACGACTACGCGAGGAAGGATCGACCATCGAAAGTTGGACTGCCGGTTAACGGTATACGACGTCGCCACGGCGACCACGAGTCTCAATGATGGAGCTTCACAGCGACGATGCACAATTCAACATCCGAGTTCGTTTGGTAAACTTACTCCATTCACGGCTTGCTTTCTCGATCTAGCGACGCGTCTACACTCGCTTGGCGGCAGTGTTCGGCGTCCAGTCGTCATCGTCCTCACTTTCGTCCTCCGAGTCGCTGAGCATGTGGATGCTTTCCTGGATCTGCTCGAACGTGCGCTGGAAGTTGGGGTTCTTCGACACGCCGGCGACCTTTGCGAGGTTCTTGGAGCTGTTGAACTTGCTGTACATGCGACGCGCCGACAACAGATCACTTTCCGACTCGCTGTCGGAGCTGTCGTGGAACTCGCCGAGGTCGGTGTCGGTCGACGCACGCGCAACGTCAAAGGTATCGCTTCGCAGCAGCGCAGCGGGGATCGTTAGTCGGCGGTGGCGGTTGTTCTCGTCCTGGTCGATCATGGACATGCGCAAGAGCTCTTCGAAGTCCACATCGTCTTCGTCGACTTCCTGATGGTTGCTGGACAGCTCATTCGTGTCAGAGACCACCGACTTTCCATTTGAGTCGTGGCCATTGACTGCGAAGAAGTCGCTTGTAGACAGCAGTGGAGCGACTTGGTTATCTTCAGTGTGAGCATCCACCGCTGGCTGCTGCCGTGACTGGAAACGAGAAGGAAGGTACGGCGGGGGTGGCTGAGAGCGGCGCGTCGTCGACGTCGACAGCTCTCCTTGTCGATGCGCATCGCTCGTGTGTGAACCCGTCAGTCGTTTTGCCTCTTCTGGAATTGTCTCCACCGATCGTTCACCGCGAGCCTGACCGCCCTCAGCGGCGAACGTGAGGTCTTCGTTCGAGTGTGTTGACGGTACGGTTGAAAGCAGTGTGTCGTTCCCAATCTCGAACTGTGGTGAGGCCCTTGACCCAGCTGGCGTCATGCCGGCTTTGATCACTGCAGCATCTCCAGACGAGGACGACGACACACTCGACGCACAGCTCGTCGAAATCGGTTCCTTTTCCTTTGGTCGGCCGTACAGTGGGGGACGAATAACCATCGATACTGGCTTTGTCGGCGAGGTCTTCGACACTGGTGACTGAGATCGTTCAAGGGGAGCATTGGTCGACACTGGGCTGGACTCACTTGCACGCTGGATCTTTGAGTGATCCGACGACGCTGCCGGACTGTTCATAAAGCTATCACTTCGGTGTTCATGGTCGATAGTCGAGCGCTCGTCACTTCCGCTGGACCCACGCATGAAGAATGGCTGACCGTGGAATTGCCGCATCTCCGTGTCGAGATAGTTGACATCACAGTCGGCTGTGTTCACCGATGACAGATCCGACACGTTGTAGTTCCGACGCTTGAACGGTAGATCCATACTGTCACTGTGCCCAGATGCCAGTAGTGCGGCATGGGTCGCTATGTACGCGGATGGTGACGGCGGCGGCAACGGAGGAGTCGCCTCAAAGTCCGCGGACTTGGTCTCCTCTTCCTCTTCTTCCAGGTATGGCGGAGGCTTTCGGGCAACCGGCTGCTTTTCGCGCTGCACGAAAATCGGCTCATCGTCCCCAGATCCCACCGAGCCTTCGGTGTCGTAATCGTTATCGTCATCGCGATTTCGAAGAAGTGTTCGCATGCTCTGGTACGACTGGCCGCTTTCCTCGTCGACTCTCGATGGGACTGATGCCTGCTCCTGCGCCGCTACTGCCTTCGCTACGTTCGCCTTGCCGACTTCGTACGAGTCGATATCAATGGATCCAGTTGACGAGACCGAGCTGTTTGAGTCCCCACGGTTCCGCTGAATCGGGCTGGAGGGAGCCTGAGGCTTGTGTGCGTCGGGATCCATCGAGCTGTAGTCGTAAAGCGAGTGGGGGATCTTGAAGTTGCCTCGCGAGTCGCGCGTGCTATTTCTTGGCTTCGAGCGAGGGCTCGGAGCCGCCAGCGGGAGCTTGTTATTCTTGATCTCCTCCGCGCGGCGCAGATCGTAATCATCCAACTTGACGCGCGTGCTGCGACGGTCAAAGAGAGACGCCGGCGGCGTCGGCACCTGTGGGGCTTGAGTCGTGGGCGACAACTGATCTCTCGACCCGCGGTCGCCGCTGCTACGCTGCGGCCGATCGAAAAGACTGCGCGAGTCGTAGTCACGCTCGTAGTGGTGGCCATTCGATGCACTCGCTCGTGGTGGCGGCGGCGGCCCCGTTGTGGGACGCACTCGCCGTGACGTGTGCGAGGTCGGGTCCGTGTTCATGTGGGCAGCAGGAGGAGGAGGAGGAAACTGGTCTCGGGTGGACATGCGGTAGCCCTGGATCGTCTCTCTGTGGTCCGCATTGCGTGGGATCGTGTCTCTTGCGTGCCGCGACCGCCGATCGGCCTGTTGTTGCCTGTGGGTCATCGAGTGGAGAATGATCCTCGTCGGTCTCTCGCGGTTGGTTCCTCGTCTGCCGTCGGGCATTCCTTCCGTGATGATGGACGCGCGGTGCGTGTCGTCGTAGTACCCGAGCAAGCTGAGCGACGTCGAGGCCTGTGGTTGGTCAAGCACCGAGCCGAGCATCTGGCCGGCTGTGATGAGCTGGTAGCAGTGCATGCAGATGCGCAGCTTGACCGTCTCGAGAAACTTGGCGTTGGTCACGTCAAAGTCCTTGCTACAGGCGCCGCACACGACCTCGCCGCACTTGCGGCAGTTCATCTTGCGCAGCAGCAGCAGGCTGAAGCTGTCCTGGCACACGTTGCACCGCGAGCGGTACTTTTTGGGCACGAGCTCGAGGTCGCTCAGGTACCGCTGCTCATTGAGCCGCTTCTCGCGCAGCACGTTCTTGATCTTGCTGATCCACGCGACGCGCTCGCGCAGGTAGCTCTGCGGCATCTTGGTGTTGTTCTTGAGGTTGATCTGCAGCATGTGGATGATGTCGACAAAGCCCGGGCGGTCGCCCTCGACCACGACGATGCCCGAGTGGTAGAACGAGCCGCGCACGAAGCCGAACTCGCGCGAGAGGTCGTCGCAGCCGGGCAGCTTGATCGAGTGGAGGCAGAGCACCCAACCCTTGCGGCCCGTCGAGTCCATGAACTTGTCCTGGCACTCCAAGTAGCAGTAATCGCGGTCGTCGAGCCCCTTGGGCGAGCGCGTGGCGACCCACTTGGCCGTGACCTGGTGCAGCGGCCGCTCGCGCGTGCGCGGGCTCAGCGTGTAGAGCACGACGGCGTCCAAGAAGAGCTCGCGGTGTGCGCGGCTAAAGTCCTTCATGGCGCGCGTGGTCGGGAGGTCGAAGAGCGCGGCGATCTCCTTGATGGTGCCGGGCACCGAGGTCACACCGCACATGCTCGAGGGCTCGGCGCTGTACGTGCCGCGCGAGAAGCCCGCGTAGAGCTGCACGTCGTTATACTTTTCGATGTGGCGCCACTGGATCGGGCCGCCGGACGAGCGCGCGCGCTCGACGACCTGCTGCGCGGCCTCGCACGACTTGCGCACGAGGTAGGCCGTCTCCTTGGACGAGAGCAGCGGCGTCTCAAAGTAGTCGTCGCGCAGCGGGATCCACTGCGCGGGCGCGGACGAGGACGACGCCACGGGCGGCATACTGAACGAGCGAGAGGAAGCAAGCGGAGACCGTCGCCGTTGCCTCGGGTGCGTGCTTTCTCGAAGGTTGCCTCTTGGAGAATGCGATGGGCGGTGGGTTGTTGGCGACGCGAGCGAGAGCGAGAGAGAGAGAGAGAGAGAGAGAGAGAGATCGGTCCAGCAGAGGATCGTTGGTTCGTTCGTTGGTTCGTTTTCTTGTTGGCGGTGTTGTTTGGCGTCTCTCGGGAGGCAGAAAACGCCAACGATCCGCGATGATGCCGACAATCGTCAACAAAGAACGCACGGGCGATGCCACCAAATCAGCGTGGCAGCCCAGAGATGGACGTGCTGATTGGAGCGACCTTCGCGCGACATGAGGCAGCGACGCAGTGACGCACCCTCTGGCGTGTCCTGGCGCACGCGGCGGGAGAGCGCGTTGGGTTCACAGTCAATTCTTGAACGACCGTCCAGCACGGCAACACGTCACTCTTGGGAGGGGACGCCGTTCCCCGCCGCCGTTCCCAAGTCCAGAATCCGAATGGTGTTCCCCAGGCGTTCCGAACATGGCTCCAGGCTGGAGCCAATAGACCTGCAGCCAAGGGGCAACAGGGGTAGGGTACAGTGCAACGACAGCCACCTTGCATACAGTATTTACCGGTATTCCTATCGTGAAATTTGGGATAAAGCCACTCTCGAATGTTTCCCGATTCTTTTCTCTGAATCCGAATGGACCAGAGGGGGGGGGGGGCGGGGGGGGGGGGGGGGGGGGGGGGGGGGGGGGGGGGGGGGGGGGGGGGGGG
>JAADVV010000135.1:0-25405 GCA_023335905.1 Pythium pyrilobum | reverse complement strand
CCCCCCCCCCCCCCCCCCCGACTCAGCATGGCTACACTGGCTTTTAGCTGGGTTTTAGTTGGATATAATCCGTAAAGATTCACTGCCGTTCCACGGAAACTCTTCTACCCGACGCCAACCCACTCGTGGTTTGCCCAGTCATTTTATGTCAGGGGGTAGGGTGTCAATCCCATCTCTTCGCTTTACCACCAATCATCACCCGCTAAAGTCTATTTCAACCAATCAATGATCTGATACGCTGGATTAATACCAGATATTCAGCGCTTGCAGCTGCTCGCTTTGTCGTGGGACCGGCATCGCGACCGAACCACATGCATGACTATGACTGTACTTCCCTCCCTTCTCTGCCTCGCCTCCCTGGTTTCCCCCGCTCATTCCGCATCCGAACGACCCGCAGGCAAGCCGCCTTACTCTCTCCGCCTGCCCTTTCGATTACAAATCCATCACCATGGGGCGCCTCTCTACCGCCGGCATCGTGCTGCTCGTCGTGAACCTCGGCTTCGTCGCCGCGGGCGCGATGCTCATCAAGTTCGCAGCGGACCTCACGAGCACTGGATGGCTCGACGCGCTCGAAGACACCGAGTATAAGTCGGCCGCCGACACGCTTGTCATGGCCGTCAAGGCCCTCGGCTTCTGCACGATCGTGCTCGCGATCGTGGGCATCGTCGGCGCGATTGCTCGCAGCCGCGTCATGCTCATGATCTACTCGTTCCTCATGGTCGTTGCGATGATCATCTTTGGCGTGATCGCTGGCACCGCGTTCTCCTTCAACAGCAAGATGAAGACGTGGCGCGACACGGCGTTCCCTGCCGACACGACCGAGAGCGACTTTGCCGTCAAGTTCAACGAGATCTACTGCTACGCGCAGGGAGCGTATTTTTGCAACAGCGCCAACACGACCGACCTCGTGTCCATCTTCCTGCCCACTCTGCCGACCGAAGCCGTCGCACTGCTGCCGCAGGTGAAGGGCCTCAACTCGCTCTGTGCGAGCGGCCAGGTCTCTTCGATCTCGGGTATCGACTCGGTCTGCAAGGCCTGCGGTGAAGCTGCCAAGTACGCCAAGTTCGACAAGATCCTCACATGGGCGGACGAGAAGTGTCCGCGCACGGCGACGACCTCGACGTGGTGCGCCGCGTACTTGGAGAGCGGTACGCTCGGTGAGGTGTACGTGAACTCTCCGTACAAGCAGTGCCGACCCAACTTTCTGGAGGTCGCAATCTCGTGGGGGACGTCACTGACGACGTACGGCGCGCTGGCATTCGTCGCGGCCGCACTGCTGCTCGGCCTTTCGTGCTTCGCTCACCGTAGCCGCCACACGGACGACGATGAATCTGGTCACCAACAGTACAAGCCGTAAACGGGCAGGGACGCCACCAAGAATTTCCATTGGCGGATCTCCGCTTGGTTCGTGTGTGGTAGGTACCCTAAGAAAGCGTGCGAAAGTTGCGCCGCTACAGTACAGTAGAAGGAGAAGGAGTTTCGCGATATGGGGTGATGGTCCTTCTCGGTTTCGACTACTGTAAGCAAAGGAACACTCACATCCCCCCAAACTGGATTGAAACACTGTGTTCACGTACACTCCTACTAGTAGTACTACGTAGTATTACACTGTACGAAGGGCAACAAGAACATGAGTGCGTGGACAATTGGTGTGTGGTGGCCGAGGTGAAATGCAACTTCAACGTCCACGGCCTGCTCGCCAGCGAGAACCTTTTCAGAGCGCACTCACAACATCGAGGAATGCAGACGCTTTTGTTGCTTACACACATCAAATCGCCAACGCGTCTACGGTAACTGCAGCGCTGTGAAGCCTCGACATGCGCTCGAACCACGGTCGACTCGACGCTGTCGGCGACAGGCTGTCGCTTTCCAGTCAACTGCGCTGCATTTTGCTCGAGCTTGCCCACACGTGGCGGGTCTCCACCGTGGAACCAGCAGCATGCTGACAGTATTTCTACCGCGCTTGCAAATGGATGCACTGTCGCAGACGAGCCAAATCATAGAATCCGCGAGGTGGTCATAAACCAAGTCACTGAAACAAGTGTCCCATCACCATTGCGCTACAGCCTATGAAGTGCGAGATGGAGATTCTGAGTGAGACCGTTGTTAGCCGAACATAGTACACGTCAGAAAGGGCAACAGACAAAATATCACAGATTGCAATTTTTCAACGGCGGTAGAAATACTGTACAGGGGCCAGGATGATCCTAGATTCTATTTTGAAGAGAAAACTCTTATCTTAAATATAGAATCAAGGCCCCTATCTATAATAATGGGATCATCCAGGATCATCCTAGATATATAATAGTTGGATGATGGCCCGTTTCCAACAATGTAGACATCATAGAGTTGGATGTCACAAGCTATGTATAGCGTTAGTAGTAACCTTACAAACTGTCAGTTGGATGTCACAAACGAAGTACTACTGTAGTAGTAACCTTACAAACTACAATATTCAGCCAATCAAACGAGACCTCGTACGTCATGCAAGTGATGAAAATGGCTGCACGTTTGCTGCTAAAACTGCTTTTCAAATCCATTTGTGATTAAAACATGCATATAACCCATGCAATCACGCCACAAATGATTCATCATGGCTGCGCCGTTCCACTGACATGTCGAGAGGTTGGGGACTTTTGACTCCGTAAATTCAGTGCCTCGTTTTACAGCCAATCATATCCACCATCTAGAGATTATTAGCCAATCAACGGTGCGTTCTTGAATGTTGACCGCGTCTGCGGAACTGAACCGTGGTACTGGCCACTGAACCGTGGTACAGGAGCTGGATTACACTTATTCTGGCTTTGTCGTGCGACCACCATCACCGAGAGTCTGTCCGCATGACTCCACTGAGCAGCCTCTCTTCGCTGCTTCCACCGCCTCTCTCGCTCATTTCCGCATCCGACCGCCACGACGCCAACGTCTTCGTGACGTCTTCAGCGGTCGCTCGCCTCTAAACGTGGAGGATCCGTTTGAACGGCACTCAGGATGAGCTGCCTATCCTACGCTGGTATCGTGCTGATCGTCGTGAACCTCGGCTTCGTCGCCGCGGGCGCGATGCTCATCAAGTTCGCGTCGGACATGACCGGCACCGGGTGGCTCAGTGCGCTCGACGAGACTCAGTACAAGGCAGCAGCGGGCACGTTGGTCACGTTCATCGAGTGCGTCGGCATCGCCGGTATCGTGCTCGCGATGATCGGCATCGTCGGCGCCGCGGCGCGGAGCCGCATTCTGTTGATGGTCTACGCATTTCTCATGGTCGCGGCAATGCTCATCTACGGCGTGATTGGCGGTACCGCGTTCTCGTTCAGCGACACTATGACGAGGTGGCGCACCATGGCGTTCCCTGCCGACACGACCGAGAGCGACTTTGCCGCCAAGTTCAACCAGATCTACTGTTACGCGCAAGGCGCGTACTTCTGCAACAGCGCCAACACGGCCGACCTTGTGTCCATCTTCTTGCCTACCTTATCGAGTGAAGCCGCCGCGATGCTGCCCGAGGTGACTGGCCTCAATTCGCTCTGCGCAAGCGACGAAGTTTCGTCCATCACGGGTATCGACTCGGTCTGCAAGGCCTGTGGCCAAGCTGCCAAGTATGCCAAGTTCGACAAGATCCTCACGTGGGCCAACGAGAAGTGTCCGCGCACGGCGACAACATCGACGTGGTGCGCCGCGTACTTGGAGAGCGGCACACTCGGTGAGGTGTACGTGAACTCGCCGTACAAGCAGTGCCGACCCAACTTTTTGACGGTCGCAATCTCGTGGGGGACGTCGCTGGCGACGTACGGCGCACTGGCGTTCGTCGCAACTGCCGTCTCGGTCGCTCTGTCGTGCTTTGCTCGCCGTAGCCGCCACACGGACGACAACAAATTTGGGCACCGCCAATACAAGGCGTAATCGCACCAGGCTGAAGGCTATGCCACGAGGTCGTAATGTACTGTAGGTGAGTGCCGTTTGGGGCGTGCTGAGAGGAAGTCGCATCTCCTCCCAATAATGTGTGTGTGTGAGAATGGACGTCGTCTTTGTGCGTGGATTATTACCATCCGACTGGTTGCATTGGAATGTTACGTCGCCACCAGCGTCGGCTTTTTGGTATCGAAAGGTCGCGAGTGAATCGTTGTTGAACGGAAGCAGTAGTCCATTCAACAGCCCCACACCAAGGAGACCGCGACGACAAATGCTGCGCCCCGCGAGCGTGAAGGGAGTGATACAGAGCAAGGAGAACGACGGTAATCAGCGCGAGCTCATACTAGCGGACAACATGAGTTGGTGCTGGTGCTGACGCCTGTGCCCATAGCGTTGCGCGATCCTGAGCACGTCGAGCGCGTGTGGGATGAGGCCGTGGACGGCGCCTGGGCGCCCGGCAAAGCGCCGGTGACGCTGCTTAGCGAGTTCTTGCAGCACGTCCAGGACGAAGACCTTGAGCAGGCCGTGGCGACAGCCCGAGAAAGTGAGGAGGAGCACTTGCCCACCATCGTTTAGGATGGCGACTGACTCGTGGGAGAATCTGAGCACAGTCCTCGCGGTGGAACCGCAGAACAAGCTCGTGCAGGACCTCGTCGAGGCCATGAAGCAGCAGCGGGCGCTCGGTACGTTGGTAGCTACAAGCTTTAAAAGGGGGAATGGTGGAGATGTGGAATCTGAATGGGCGCGATATACTCAGATGACCAGTTGGAATCGGAGAGCGAGAGTGACGAAGAAGAAGACGACGACCAAGAACAAGAAGGTGGCTGTGAAGAAAGCGATGAGGAAGGTGACGATGACCACGACGACAACGCTGATACGCCTGAGCTGGATCGAGAGGACAAGTGACGGAACAGATCTACAGCATCAAACCACATTTGATTGTGCGAACACACCGTGTCGCTAATCGGTCTTGTCCTCTTGCACCATGGTATGTGTTTCCTCTTGCAGCATCACCCATGCAAAGATCATCGCCACGAGCATCACACTCACGGCGAACCAGTACTCGTCCCACCAAGCCGCGAGCCCCGTCAATGGAACAGCAGCCACGTCCGTTGCAGTCGACGCTTCGGCTTCAGTTGCTGCGACTGGCGCGGCTTCCGCTTCCATTGGCGGCGGCTTCGCAGCACGCTTCGTCTCCGGCATCTTCGTCTCGGTCGTCTTTGCCTTGGGCTTCTCTGTGAACTTCTCAGCCTTTGGCTCCTTCTCAACCGTGGCGTCCTTTGCCTTGGCCGACGGCAGCTGCGAACGCACCATGTCCAACTGAGCCCACGAGGCCGTGAACAGGTACGAGTCGACCTCCTTCATGAGCTCTTCAGCACGGCTCGTGTTGCCGCGCTTCAGCTCGAGCACGCACTGGCCGACGAGAGTCTGGCACAGCAGTTCGTCGATGTTCGTGCCGCCCTGTGACTTGAGCAGCTTGACGCTCTCCTGCAGCAGCTCGTCCGCTCGGTCCACGTTGCCTCCCGGCTTCTGCAGTTCCCACTGCGACACGCGGACGAGCACCGAGCTCAGAATGGGCACGTTCGACTCGTTCGTCTCACCACGCATCGCAGCGATCGAGTCGTCCAGGAACTCGAGCGTTTGCTCGTCGTCCTGCACTCCGGTCGCGGTCTGGACGACGTAAAGGAACGCGAAGCGGCGCAGCAGGCCGACACGGATACCGAGCGTCGATGAGTCCTTCTTGATGCTCTTCAGTGCGTGCTTGAGCGCAGCGAATGCGCCGGGAACGTTCCCGACGCTCGTACCCACGTCCGCACGGATCATGCTCAGCTTGGAGAACAGATCGGCCTCGATGCCGACGAGCCCCTCAATCTGGACGGCGTCCAGTCCGTTCAGCACTTCGTCCCTCTTCGCGCGGTGTTTCGGCTCGTCCTTCCAGCTTACGACCATGAGCAGACCGGCGCGCAGCAGCCCGTTGAGCAGCCGCTTGTGGCCGAAGAAGCGGTAGGCCTCGCCGAGCTTCTCGAGGTCGGCTTCGCCGAGCGTCTTGTTTGACGTCACGCGCTCCTCCAGCACGGGCAGCCAGAGCAGCAGGAAGAGCACGTGCATGTCGTCCTTCTTTTCCTTGATCGTGATCGGGAACGCGCGGTCCAGCACGGTCGTGAGCTTGTCGAACTCCTTCAGCTCGACGTACACCTTGCCCAGCCACGACATGACGTGGAGCCGACTGTCAACGTCGCTCGAGGCCTTCTCAGCACGGATAAAATGCTTCTCCGCCTCGTCAAACTTTTGCAGCGCAAAGCAGACGCGGCCGACGTTGAGAAAATGCGGATACTCGCGGTCCTGGCGGTCCTTACACTTGGGGAACAGCGCCGCCGACTGCTTGAGCATGCCATATGCCGCCTGCACGTCGCTCTTGCGCATGTACGCCGACGTCACGCCCTCCATGAGATCGAAGAGCCGGTCGTTCCAGTTCGCCGGGTCCATCTTCTTGGTCAGTTCGATTGCGGCGACGTACTGCTCGATTGCGTCGTCGTCCTTCTCGGCGCGCGAGTACACTGACGCGAGGTTGCCGTGGATCAGCGCCGTCAGCTCGTGCTTCTCCAGTTTGTTGGCCTCGGTCAGCGCGGCCTTGCAGTTCTCGGCCGCGAGGGTAAAGTTGTTGGACTGGAAGTGGCCCATCGCCGTGTTCATGAGCTCCTGGACTATGGTCAATCGGATGGGCACATAACGTCAGCCTCCATCACTTTGCGTGTAACCCGATTTGGCAAAGCGCACCTTTCTGCTCGAGCATGAGCGCGGCCTGGACCTGCTTCCAGTCGTCCTTGATGGCTTCGACATTGGGCAGCATCTGACTCGCGACGCGGAAGTCGTGGTCGGCCTGCGCGAACGCGCCCAGGCGCAGCAGCGCGAAGCCGCGGAAGTAAAACACGCGGCCGAGGATCTGCGCCTGCATACTGCCGAGCTCCTGCTCGCTCATGGTCTTCTCCAGGTCCGGCTTGATCTCGTTAAGAAAGGCAAAGACGTGCTCGCACTCGGCGGGAATGTCGCGCCACTGCTCGAGCTTGCTCATCGCGCCGAGCACGTTCATGCGGCATGAGATCACGAGGTCCTTCTGCGTCGCCATCTACACGTACCGCAATACAACACGTGTCAGAGGAGAAGGCCATCGCGGCAAGTCGTCGTCTGCTTCTCACCTTGACCTGCGACTTGGTGAGGTGCACGAGCAGGCCGCGGTAGAGCCGGATCGCATCGTCGAACTTGTCGCCCATCATGAGCTGGTCGGCCTGCTGCTTGAGCCCGAGGATGGAGCTCTGGAGGCGCCGCTCGGCCTCCATGTCGATCTCGCCGTCCTCGTCGTCACGGTGGGTGGTGGCCATTTTGCTTGTGCGGTGGGAAATGCCGCACGGCGTGACCCGTGGCGTAACCCGGCGTACCCCCCCTCGCTCTCAACGAGGGACAATAGGTAAACGTAAACGAGGGACTCGACGTCCCCACCACGGGACGCATGGGGAGCATGGACGGGTGGATTACAGTGGGAGGAATGGAGGTATTGCTATGACGGTCGCGGGGAGTAGGCGCTGTCTGCGGTGGATGGGCGGCTGCGCCGCAGGTCGCGCGGGCGCCAGGACTGCTCCTCGATGGTCTGGAAGCCGCCTGTGCGGATGTGGACGTCGTCGCACTTGCGCAGCACGACGATGCGGCCGCGGGGCGTCTCCTGAGCGCTGAGCGAACTTCCATTGTTGCTCTGTGGGATTTCTATCCGAGCGTCGCCGCCTTGGTCTTGCCGCTGTGCGCTCGAGATGCGCTGCATGGTCGTTGTCGGAGTGTAGCCATCAGGCTCCTGGTTACACGACACTGGAGGTGCCTTCTTCGCGTGGACCTGCGGCTTCACCAGGCGGCTAGCGACGCGCTGGGGAGGCGCTCCTAGTGGTGATTTTGTCGCCATACTCGCATGCATGTGCTCGGTACGCCCCTACTGCTCATCTATCGGACGAGCTCAGCAAGTGCTGGATTTGGCAGCCATCTTATCTATTACCTTTATCAACGTATACGATCAAAGTGGCTACCCCACAATATAGATGATGTCGCGTTTCCGAAACCTTTGAAATACGTTACATATATACAAATAATATATGACTAGGCATAATATGTTAAAATTGGGGTCAAATATCGATTTCAATCTATAAATCAAGTGTAGAGGGTATATAATGATGAGAGGTCTGGAGGGGATTGGCTACCAGGAGGGATCGGTTCGAGGGGCTAAAGCAGGACCAAAGGAGACCAGCAAGAACCTCGGGATCGACGATGGCGGCGTACAAGAAGCAGACGCTCGTGGACTACACGGCGGTGGACGCGCAGAAGGCGTCGGCCGCGCAGAAGGCGCTGCTCCAGGCCTACGAGAGCCGCGGCTTCTTCGACGAGAGCGTGGTCAAGACGCTCGAGGCGTACCTCGCCGAGCAGCTCGCGAACGGCTCGGTTGACATCGACGCCGACCTCGCGCTGCTCAAGCTGTACCTCGTGTACCCGGAGACCGCCAACGTCGAGCACATCACGAGCGTGCTTGTCAAGGCTGTCGCCTCGCTCCCGTCGTCGTTCTTCAGCGGCGTGTCGGCCATCGTGCCGGAGAGCTACCGCGAGGTGGGTGGTCATGTCATTGGCGTCATTGGTAAAATGGCATTTCGCTCATGTTGGCGTGGGGCTATTGCAATAGGATGCCAACGTCAAGCAGATCCTGAGCGCCGGTTTCCTGCTGCAGTCGGGTCGCTTTGAGGTTCGTCCTTGGAGATAAGCTGCACGTATTTGCCTCCAATTGGTAAATCTGACACGTGCCGCCAATGGCCAAACAGGACTTTTGGAAGGTCGATGTCGCGTTCGCGACCAAGGTCGCGGGCTTCACGGAGTCGGTGCGCGCGTTCATCCTGGAGGCGCTCGCCAAGAGCCACAGCGTCGTCTCGGCCGCCGTGCTCAAGACCGCGCTGAACGTGTCGGACAAGGAGGTGCAGGAGATCGTCGCCGCGGAGAAGTGGACGCTCGAGAACGACCTGATCACGGTCACGCCAAACGAGGACAACCAGGTCCGACCGAAGAAGATCCAGGAGACCATCGACTTTGAGGACGTCCTGAAGGTCGTCCACACGCTGTCTAGATAGATTTGTGGCCGTAGTAGTTGGAGTGCACGTGTACGCAATTCGGCTTTGACGTGCAATTCTCTGAGGACGGAAAAACGAGAATGGGCTTTGGTGATGAGCTAGCTCATTGCTGACTATTGTTTTTCTTCTCCATTTAGACGTGGACAACTCCAGGTAAAATCGTACACAAAAACGCACTGTATATTTCGAGTCAATCTCTTCTATGTCCCTCTATCGCGCCTCCATCTCGACGTCTTTCTGGTCCACGGCGCCGCCGATCGTGCCGTTGGATTGCGCGGCCATGACCGTGTCCATCATGCCCACGACGCCCATGATCTGCTTCTGCACGCGGAGCTCCTCGGCGATCTTCTCGTGGAGCTTGACGAAGAGCTGATCGATCACCATCGACTGGCTCAGCTTCGGCGCGTAGATGTCGCACACGAGCGTGCAGACCTGGATCAGCAGCGACGAGTACTTGGGGTCCGTCACGTACTTGATCAGGAACGACAGCAGCGGCTCGAGCGACTCCTCGTCGCGGCCCGCAAGCGCGCGCTCCAATCCGACGCGGAGACGGAGCTCTTCCAACATGCTCGCGACAATAATAGGGGAGCGCGTGTCGAGAGCCTCGTTCAGCGCCTTCTTGTAGTCAAACTTGCGGAGCGCACGGTCGTATGGCGCAATTCGCTTGTGGCGCGTCGTGGCGACCGTGAAATCGTTCGGCGCCGGCTTGGCGTTCTTGCCGCGGATAAAGTACTTGTAGGTACCACCGCGGATGATCGCCTGCCGGCTTAGCAGGTCGTGGAGCTCCGTCTTCTTGATGTTGCGGCGACGGATCGTGAGCGTGCCGTCCACGGTGCCCGTCACGAGGTGCGAGTTCGTCGGCGACATGCCAAACGCGAGCACGCCACTCTTGTACTTGAAACCGTGCGTGACCTCGTAGGTCTTGAGGTCATAGATCTTAAGGTGGCCGTCGAGCGAGCCCGTGAGAAGACGCGTCCCCGTGCCGTCGAGGCCGATGCTCGTGATGGTCTTCTGGTGACTCGAGAATGAGTGCAGCATGCGGCCGCCGCTGAGGATATCCCAAACCTTGACGACGTTGCCGCCAGCCGACATGAGCAAGCCTCCGCCGGGCATCATGAAACACGCCTCCACTGGCGCGCCGTGGTCGAGGCTCATGGTGCTCGCCGAGACCGACTGGTCCGACGTGCGCAGATCCCAGAGCTTGACCGTGTGGTCGTACGAACCCGTCGCCCAAATGCTCTGCGAGGACGGACTAGCGGCCGAGCAGCGCACGTAATCCGTGTGTTCGCCGAGCAGCGCGAGCGGCTTGCCCGTCGGCAAGTCCCAGTAGCGCGAGGTCTTATCGTCGGATGACGACAGGACGTGGACGTTGTCGCTCGAGAACTTGGTGCTGCGGATAGCGGCCGTGTGGCCCTTGAACGTTCGCAGGATGGCGCGCGTGCCGATGTCGAGCACTTGGACCTGTGGCGCCTCGCCGCCGGCGACGATCAGCTTGCCGTCCGAACGGAACGTGCCCGAGTACACGACATCGCGGAAGCGGCTGAAGGTCTTGACGATCTCGTTCGTCGCGGTGCTATAGAGGTGGATGCGCGTCGAGGTCGTGATGGCGATGTTGTGCGGCGCGGCAGGGGACACGTCGACGTGCGTGATCGGGCCGACCTGCTGGAGTTCCTGCGGCGACTGGAACTTCTTCCAGTACGCGTTCTCGACGGTCTCAGCCTCGGTCGTGGGCGGGAACTGCTTGAGCACCAAACGCTTGAACTCTCCCGTCGTCGCCATGGTCGCTGTCGACACACACACACACAGCCACGCTCTCTCTCTTCGGCCAATGCCTCTGGCAATCGAATGGAGCTCTTCGTGTTGCGCCGCCAACCAACAGGTCACTATGGCGGATGTACTGTCATCTACTTTATTTGAAGACCGCTCACTATTCATATCCAACGGTTTCTAACTGCTTAGCTGCGTCGGACGAGGTATTTGTACCCCCGCGGGGATAAGACGTCCCTCTCTGATTTTGCACTGTGGGTGTCAGGCCCGTTTCAATCATACAGCAAGTGAATGGCGAGCTCGACCGATATGGGGGACCATATTCGCCGCAAGGAGCTGCACTGCGCGGTCGCGCTGGCCTCAACGACGAGCTGGAGCATCGCGGACGGATCCTCCGTCGACCACCGCCAAGTGGTGGGCACGGTCGGCGCGATTGAGCTCGGCAACCTACAGCAATTGGCGTCGCCGTCGCGCGGCACGCTCCGCATCCTCACGGCCGAACAGATCCAGACGCTGCTCGCGCACGCGAATGGGGGTGACGAGAAGCAAAAGGAGGGGGAGGAAAACGGAGGCGCCAAGTCTACTCCGCCGGCGGCGACCGTGCCCATCGCGTACGTGGAGTACTGTATCCACCCGCTGATGAACGGCCGCACGTGTATGATGTGTCTCGCCGTCGTCGACGAGAATGAGGAGGAGCTGGAGGACGACCGCAAGTCCGTGAACGTTGTGTCACACGGTCAAGTGCTTCGGCTGAACGTCGAGGAAGCGAGTATGTGATAGGTGGATGGCTCATCGGCGTGGAGCTGAGAGGACTGACGTCGGGTGGTTCAATCTGCAGAGAAATTTGACTCGGCGAATATCAAGCGGCAGCTCGACAAGAAGAAGCTCTCGCTCGTGCTGGACCTGGACCACACGCTTCTGCATGCCGTGCGCGTAGAAGACGTCACGGGCGAGATCGCCAAGTCAGGTACGCTCGAATTGGCTTCACAATAGTCCACGATTCTGTGGACTCGGTATTGATGAGCTGGATATGTGTGCCCGTAGACGATATCCACTTCTTCTATATCCCCGGTCTCCCGAACCAGCACGTTGTGAAGCTGCGTCCTCGCCTGTCGGAGTTTCTGGAGGAGCTCTCGGCCAAGTACGATCTGTTCATCTACACACACGGCACGCGCACGTACGCGGAGGAGATCGCCAAGATCATCGACCCCGACGGCTCGTTCTTCCAGCACCGGATCGTCGCTCGAACGGACACGCCTGACATGCTGCACAAGTCACTCAAGCTGCTGTTCCCGTCGTGTGATGACTCGATGATTCTCGTGCTGGACGACCGGATTGACGTGTGGAAGGTGAGTCGTGTCGCGGGCATCAGCAACGCTATCTCAGTCACTGACCGACCACCGACATGTCCGCTGCTCGTAGGAAAACGAGAGCAACGTCTTTCTCATCGAGCCGTACCACTACTTCAACAGCACCCGGGAGATCAACAACGCTTCGGGCGGCGGCGTGCTCGAGTTCGAAGACGACTCGGCCTCGGACGAGCACTTGCTCCACGCCAAGCGTGTCTTGACTGTAAGTGGGTCGCCCAACCATCGCTTTCAAGGTTTCATGGAATATCTGCTCACGCTGGTGATTGCAGGACGTGCACACGGCCTTTTACGACGAGGGCACCAAGTCGATCACCGTCGAGGAGCAAATGTCGGGCAAGGGCAGCGACGTGAAGCGGATCCTGACGGAGCTTAAGAAGACCGTTCTCGCGGGCTGCAACATCGTGTTCAGCGGTCTCTTTCCGCTCCAGGGGCCTCGCAAACCGGAATCGCACTACCTGTGGCGACTCGCCGTGGATCTCGGCGCGACGGCGAGTGTATCGGTGGAGAACTTCCCCATGACCCACCTCGTGATCCACCCTGGGCGGCTCGAGACGCAGAAGCACCTCCAGGCCAAGAGTATGGCGGACGTCGTGGTCGTCGTGCCCGAGTGGATGCTCAAGAGCGCGCGGATATGGCGTCGCGCGCCCGAGTCGGACTTTCTCGCCGACAAGTGGAAGGCCAAGCAGGCCAAACTCGCGGCCGACAAGAAAGCCGCTGCCGACGCCGTTGCTGCGGCACGGGCTGCTGCAGGGGCTCCCCCAGCTCCGGCGAACAGCGAGAACAAGGATGCCGCAGATGCTACTGAGGCGGAGGCTGCGCCGAAGGCCACAGACGAAAAGGAGGGAGAGCCAGACGAAGAGATGAAGGGCACCGAGGCTCCGGTGCCAGCTACAAACGGTGAGACCAAGCCACCGTCGGACAAGCCTCCACCAAAGTCAATCTTGATGAAGGAGTCACGCGTCGGTACCGATGCGGACGCGAAAACCGCTTCGCGAGAGAAGAAGTCGCTCAAGTTTTCAGCCGAAGTGGACGCGGCGGAAGAGCAGCGCGCGCTCGAGGCGAAGAAGGAGGCCGCGGAAGGCGGCGCGGCGAACGGTGGGGCCCACCGCGGACCGCGAAGGCCACTGCGGCGCATCATTGGCGGCCGCCCCGTTGGTGCCCCGCGCATGCCCGAGAACAAAGGCACAGTCGCGAGCGGCGGCACGTTCGACTTCCTGTCGAAGATCTCGCAACTGGGCGCGACTAAGCGCGACCAGAAGCCGAGCGCCACGACTGCGCCGGCTGTCCCCACACCGGCGACGGTCGCCGCACCAGTGAAGGAGCCCGTGAAGGTAGCAACACACTATTGTTGGGCTGCTGTCCTCTGAGGACTCCGTACTCATTCTTTTCTGATTGGCATTACAGGACATTGACGACGCGTTCCTGCGGCTCATCGAAGCGGAAGAGGAGGAGACGGCGCAGGAGCAGAAGCGGAAACGCGGGTCGTCCAGTCTCAAGGACGAGCTTGCGAATCGCCGCGCCAAGCGCGAGAAGACGGACGCGGCAGTGCAAGCCGCAGCCGCCACGACCGTCGATGTTACCACGGACGATGGCGCGCAGCTGCAGGAAGGTGAGGAGGACGACGACGACGACGATGGGGTACGTAACCCTCTCTCTTTCTCTCTCTCTCTCTCACTCTCGGTACATTATTGCAACGGCGGTGCAACTAATGTGGTGGTGGTGGACCCATTTCTCATAGCTCGACGACCTGGAAGCGGAGTTCCTCGACGACCTGTAATCGCCCTCGGCTGCGCTGTCCGCTTTTGTGGCGTCGGACACCACCGCTGTCGCACTCGCACCCTGCGGCGCTGACGAGGAACGGTATGATCGCAACTGCGTCTCGTCTTCTGGCTGGCGAGTCCGCCGCCGTGGACCCATCGCAACGTGCGATGCCGCAGAGGCCATCCCATCAATGGCTGCAGGCACCATGATGGTTGGGGCTGAAGATTGGGGAGGGAAGCGATGCACATGTCGCAGATTTGGCCCACCCAAAACGCGAAAATTTCTGACAAGTTGAACCCACTGGTTCATCGCCAATTCGTATACCCTTTCCAAACGGGCTGCTGTCAGAGAGTCACGCACAACACGAACAGCATTGTCAATTATAGTACGTGAGAACAACGCATACAGATGGATGGCTTGCTTTCCGTATTGAGTCTCGCAGTGTGTGTGCCACAGTCAGCGTGCCTCTTTGCACTGACCTCCTCGCATGCGTGGATGGATCCGTGCACTCATTCCCGCATCGTCCTCCTCGTCGCCACACATCTCCTTCCTTCCTCCCTTCCTTCCTCCCTTCCTCCACCGACTATGGGCTGCGCGAACGCGTCCAAGGCCTGCATGGCCATGATCCTCATCGTCATCAACTGCGTGCTGCTCGCCGGCGGCGTGCTCGTGCTCTACGCGAGCATCCACGCCAAGCACTCGGGCTGGGTCGACGTCATCGACACGTACTGGAGCGGCACGAACTCGGTGCTCACGGCGCTTGAGGTCATCGGCGGCGTGATCATCGGCCTCGCCGTGCTCGGCTCGATCGCCGCGTGCTGCCGCTGGCGCGTGGGCCTGCTGCTCTACGCGTTCGTCGTCGTGCTCGTGCTGCTGCTCTTCGTGGCCATCGCGGTCTGTGCGTTCTCGCTGCGCAGCACGTCCGAGGACTGGAGCGACAAGACGTACCCGGCAGACTCGAAGGAGACGAGCGTCAAGACCGAGTTCGACCACATCTACTGCTACGCGCAGGGCGCGTACATCTGTAACGAGATGAACGTGACCGAGGCCGCGACCATCTTTTTCCCGGCGTACGCCAACTCGTCGCTGCTCTCGTCGTTCAGCGACCTCAAGGGCGTCAACGCCATGTGCGACGCATTCCTCACGCTCGTGCCGTCGCTCAACTCGACCTGCCAGAGCTGCTCGGCCGCCAAGGAGTTTGAGAACTTTACGTCCGTGCTCGACTGGGCCAACGACGAGTGTCCGCGCACGGACAGCACGCTGCTCTGGTGCGGCTCGTACCTCGGCTCGGGTGACGACAGCACCGTGACGGTCGGGACGGCGCCGTACACGCAGTGCCGCTCCGAGTTTCTCGACCTCGTGAGCAGCTCGGCGCTCACGCTCGGCGTCGGCAGCGTCGTGGTCTGCGCCGGTGCGCTGCTCATCATCATCTTCTCGTGCGTGCTGCGCCGCAAGCAGCGCAGCGAGAACAAGTACGAGAACGTCGCGTACGGCGGCGGCCAGAATTTTGGCACGCCCCAGACGGGCAACACATACAGCACGCCACAGACGTCGCAGCCGTTCTATGGCGCGCAGCGGTCCAACGATCAGCTCTACACCAGCAAGGTCTGAGTCGTCTCTCTCCATTCAGCATAGATCTCACCACCATCGTCACAAACTAGCTAGCCCCCCATACACTAGTAATTAATGCATTCGCTTCTATTCCATTCGATGCCACTGCTTTCTTCGACCGATCAGGATACGGCGCGGCGCGTGAGGTCCGTGAAGAGTGCGTCCATGGACACGACGCCGCGGCACTCGGGGTCGTACACGGCCATCAGCGCCATGAGCTGCACGCCACCATCAGGAGTCAGACCTTGTGGACAAATGTCTCCACCAAACAGTCCGCCAGCCTCACCTGGTCGTCCGTGAAAACACAAGAGAGCCCCAGCAGCGCCTCCTTCACGTGGGCCTTGGTCATCCTCCCCTGGTCTACACGCCATAGCAACAGTCAGCAGTGATGCTCCACCACTTCCATCCTATCGTCTCGAGTCGTACTCTCATGTTCGTGCTTCTCGAAACTGCGCTTGATCGCCTGCAGCAACTCCGTGCGCTTGTGGTGGCGCTGCGCGACCGTCACCGCGAACGCGTCCAGCAGTTTGCGCGCGTTCGGCTCACCGCCCACGACGCGCAGTGCGATCTGATACTTGCGGTCCAGCTCGTCGCTCGCCTTCACGACGATCGGCGGCCGCTTCTGCTGCTTTGGCTTCTTCTGCTGAGCTGCAATTGGTGGCGCCATGAACTCGCCGTAGCCGCTGGCGTTGTCGAACGCACCGTATCCGGACCCGCGCGACAGGAAGTCGCCGTACTCGACGCTGCCGCCCGCACCGTCGAACGCACCGTACGCCTGTGAGTCGCCCGAGTCGTCCTCTGGCCGGCTCTGGAACGCACCGTAGCCGCTCGCCGCATCAAACTCGCCGTAGCCCGAACGAGCCGACATCGTCGACCCGTTCGGGCCCGCGAGGAAGTCGCCGTACCCGCTCGCGTCGTCGAACGCGCCGTACGCTGAGCGAGGCGACATCTTGTCCCCGTCATCTTCTCCTCTTCGCCCTCTCGACGGCGGCGCCTGGAACTCGCCGTAGCCGCTCGCAGCATCAAACGCCCCATACCCTGAACGAGCCGACATGGGCTTGGCCGCAAACTCGCCGTATCCGCTAGCGCCGTCAAAGGCTCCATATCCCGATCCACCCGAAGCGGGCTTGGCGGCAAACTCTCCGTACCCGCTAGCACCATCAAAGGCTCCGTATCCAGAGCCTCCCATTGAAGCCGACTTCGCTGCAAACTCGCCGTATCCGCTAGCGCCGTCAAAGGCTCCGTATCCAGAGCCTCCCGACGAAGGCCTTGCAGCGAAGTCGCCGTATCCGCTGGCCTCGTCGAAGGCTCCGTATCCGGACCGCTTGGACATCGGTCTGCTTGCGTGGGCCGTCGCTCCAACCTGAGCGGCCTTGGTGTTGGTCGGATCCTGGAACGTGACCTGCTTCCTCTTGGGTGATTGCCCGCCGCCACCGCCGCCACCGCCGCCGTGCCTCTGGTTATTATTGCTTGGGCGATTGTGATCGGCGCTACTTTTCGTGAGCGGGCCTGCGGGGGTAGCCACTGGCTGGCGTGCGATTTCAAGGCCGCGCGTGAACGTCGTACCGATGCGATCTTCCTGATGGCGCAAGTGGCCGCTGTAGCCAAGGATTGGCGCGTTCCGCTGGCGCTGCTGGGCGTCCACGGATGCGTCGCGGTCCTCGGGCTCCTGCATCCACTTGGGGACGTACCCCGTGTACGAGTGTTCCGGCTGCGCCGCCTTCTTCATGTTGCGCCGCTCGGTCAGCGTAGCCGGCGCGATCTGCGGCGGCCATACTGGCGGTGTGGAAGATGTAGTAGGCTGTCGGCGCATGATGCAGTTCTGCAACGAACCTGCGGGTGGCACAGCGAGACGGAGACACTGGAAGGGACGAGATGGAAGGGAGAGGTCCCATTATAGATCGACAGGCTTCACGTGAGGAAGCCGTTTATATTAAGGGAGCTCGCGTGCTCGATAGGGAGGAGGCTGCGGGTGGTAAGTGGGAGCGTATGCAAATATAAATGGGATGGAGGATGGCGTGAGAGACCTCGCCGGCGAGAGACGCCTCTCACTCGCACGCGAGCTTCGAGTCGAAGCTGCTGAGCGTGATGGCGAACGCCTGGAACGGGCAGAGCGGGAACCGGAAGTCCATGGTGAAGAGGTCCTTGCCGACGCGGCCAAACTGGAGCACGATGGTCTCCTGGTCGTCGGGCGTGACGAGCTGGAAGTTCTTGACCGACGCCATGGTCACGCGGCCGTTGAAGTTGAGCACGAACGCGCAGACCTGGTCGTTCCAGCGCGGCGGCTTGTTGATGAGGTACGTGAGGTTGGTGTGGTCCTGCTCCTTGCACTTGCTCGACATCTCGTCCTCCTTGGTGAGCGGCCGCCACACGACGCGCGTGCCGTCCTCGCGCACGCGCGGCACGCAGACCTTCATCTTGCGCGGCCCGCGCTGGCCCAGCACGTTTGGCGCGTACATGACCGTGCCCAGCTCCTGGCGGATGCCCGCCGGGTTGGACGTGATCGTGTGCTGGTCCGCGTGCTTGGGGTTCGAGCCGTTGTCGTAGATGGCAAACTCGGTGCCGAAAAAGTTGGCGCGCAGCTTGCCGAGAAAGTTCTCCGTGCCGTGGCGCGAGAGATCGCCGCGCTGCATGGAGACGAGGTAGTTGCTCGTGCGGTTCTGCGGCCGCTTCTTGGCCGTGAGCAGGAAGCGGTCCCCCTCTTTCATGTACAGACAGTACTCGGGGAACATCTTGTTGGCGCCCGACTTGTTGCGCTCGATGTAGCACTCGACGACGTCGTAGGCCTTGGGCACGGGGCGCATCAGGAACGATCGCATGTCCGTGATGTCGAGCTTGGGCTTCTTCACGGGCGCCGTGCGCGGCTTGGTCGACGGATCGTACGTCGTTGCGGCGTTGTCGTCGTTGTGCTCGTCGTCCGAGGAAACGTCCGAGGACGCCGAGCGCGAGCGCGACCGGCTGCGGGAGCGAGAACGCGAATGCGAGCGACCGCCGCGGCCCGATCCCTGTTGGTAGCCAAAGACGCCATTGACATTGGTGGATATCCAGAGGAACACGAAGAGGAGGGAAGGTTGTACGTACGGTCTTGGATGCGGCGCCGCCTCGACCACTGCGACGATCGTCGTCGTCATCGTCGCGACCGCGGCCACCACTTCAGGCATCACACCGAGCAGTAAAAGGTCAGTCACTCTATTCCACACACAGGTAAACAAGCACTCGCACGACGACCCACCTGCGCTTGTTGTTCTTGGGGCCGTCCACGTCTTTCTCCACGGACTTGCGACGTCGGTCGTCAAAGTCGTCGGCGTCGCGGGAACTGCCACCACGGCCGCCGCGGCCCCCTCGCCCGCCGTCTCGGCCGCCATCTCGGCCACCGTCGCGGTCGTCCCATCCGCGGTCCCGTGCGCGATCCCGGTCGCGCTCACGCTCTCGGTCGAGGTCTCGGTCTCGGTCACGGTCACGGTCACGATCCGAGCGGTCGGAGCGGTCGCGCTCTCGCTCGCGGTCGCGGTCCCAGTCCCCTCGCCCGGCGCCGCGGCTGTCACGGCTGTCACGACTGTCACGGTCTCTGTCAGCGCCGCGGCCGCCTCGGTCTCGGTCCCCGTCACGACTGCTGGTGGATCGGCCGTCCCATTCTTTGTCGCGGCTGCTGCCCTGTCGACGCGGCGGTGCGCGGCGGTCGTCGTCGTCGTCGTGGCTGCCGCGCCTCGCCGTGGTGCGTCGCGACTGCGGCTCGTCATCGTCGTCATCGTCGCGACCAAAGCGTCTGAAGCAATCAATGGTATCGGTTAGCGTACGGCGTTGGTCCTGGAACGGTGGAGCACAGCGAAACTCACGAGGGCTTGTCGTCGATGTCCATCGAGCGCGGTGCCGAGTACTGCTTAGGCAGCGACGTGCGGACCACGCCTGCTCGTGTAGCGTTAGGGAGTGATTTCTGTAGCTATTGGCCAGACCGCAGCGTCGCTCGTACCTCCGTTCATCCGCTCCTGCAGCTTCTTCTTCTGGAGATCGCGCTGCTGCTGGATGACGCTCGACCGCGAGCCCGACATGTAGTCGCCCCCGCCGTCGCCAAGCGACTCGATTTCGTCATCGTCGTTGAGCGCGTTCGGGTACGCCGACTGACCGACGGGCTTGCGCTTGTCGTCCAGACTCAGCGACTCGACGGCGTCCGAGGCGCCCTCCCACGGCACACCGCCGCGGCGGCCCGACTTGCCACGCGCGTCGTCATCGAAGGCCGCGTCGTTCATAAACATGATCGTCGTTCTGTCGTTCTCTCTCTCTCTCTCTCTCTCTCTCTCTCGTTCGCCTCCCTGCCTCTGCTTGTCGGCCAGCTCTGGGCTCTGGAAGGGCGTCGAGGCCTCACGCAAAACGACTTCTAACTCTGCCGCCTCACTCTTCTGTGGTCTGCAGCTGCTACAGCATCTCCATCCACAGGCTAGCGACCAGCTCGGCTATATTTAGCCCACGGCCCAAGGCGGGATCAGTCGGTTATCCGCTGGCTTCCATAGGGGGCGAAGCTTTCCACCGATGGCAAAAGCCGGCAATAAATAGCGTCTGCGGATCGGTTCTTAGCTTGTGGCACCTGTTCATCGAATAGAAAGCCCGTGGGTCTCGCCCGAACGCACGCGGCCAGTCTTCTGTGTCGTGAAGCTCCAATGCTGCTTGAAGCTGGAGATGGCTACATGCAATATTCGCAATCTAACCTAAAATGTTAATTTTTATTTACGGAAGTGGACATAATTGAGGGATCAATTCATTTGGTCGATTCATTAGCAAATCCAACCATCACTCTGCGTTGAATTGCACCACGTTGCACTGACCTTTGTCGGTGTTGCCAATTGAGGGGCGCACCCGGACACATCCCTCCGCTCCCCCCACACAGTACATAGTGTGCACCAAGGGGGGAAACACACACAGCACCAACGGGGGTCCGGATCCGCCGACTTGCGAGGCTTCCACAGGCTCTACGCGGATCTTCTCGGGTCACCAGTGGCACACGAGGACGCAGCGATGCAGGCGCAAGGACGTCGCAAAGTTTCGGCGTCGAACGAGGCCGAGGCGCGCCAGAACGACGCCACCAACGACGCGTCCGGCCGCTCGACGTCGACGCCGCGCGGCGGCAATTCCGCGCGGTCCCAGTCGGCGAACAGACGCGCGAATGCACTAAACAATGGGGACGGTAGCGCGCCGTCCGCGCGGTCAGGATCGCAGCCCAAGCAGCGCGCGAACAATGGGAGGTCGGCGAGTACGGGCAAGAACACCGAGAAGCCCATCGTTCCGACGCAGTCACCGTACGAGATCGCACTGGCCAAGATGAAGAAGGCCGCAGCGGGCAAGAGCGAGGATCACCTGGAGATGCTTCTGCAGCAGCTTCTCCAGCAGCGACAGTTTGAGGACGCGGCGTATCTGATCGCGTCGTCGAGCGCGTTGGAGGCCAAGTACAAGACCTCGGATGTGATCCGCTTGCTGCTGGATATCAAGCAGTTCGACAAGGCCGCGCAGCTCATCCGCGATATGAAGCTGCAGTCCAACCAGTTGCTGGTCACGCTATTCATCAAGGAGCTCGTGCGCGCGTCACTCTTCCAGCAGGCGGTGCGGTACGCCCAGGAAATGGTCCAGAATTTTGGCAAGAGTGACTTTGGGCCACGCGACCAGTCGCGTCCGTCATGGACGCCGCAAGCGCTGATTCAGGCAATGATTCGCGCGCAGCAGTTCCGCTCGGCGCTCAAGTACGCGAAGCAGTTCGAGCTCTTGGAGATGTTCCCCCCGGCGCAATTAATTGCGAGCATGTTTGAAGTCCGCAGCTGGGACGAAGGCGTGTCGAGCGTGCTCGAGTTCCGATTATTCAAGGAATTCCCGTTGGAGCTGCTCGTGCAGCAGCTGTTGCAGCACCGCCAGTGGAGCAACGCCGTCAAGTGCATCAACAAGCTACCGACGAAAGAGGTGGTCGAGAAGGCGTACGAGGCACTTGTGCGAGAGGCCGCGCGAGTCGGCGATTTCGTGACCTCGCTTCGGTATCTGCGAGAGTTCAAGTTGGATCAGCCCGATGTGAACGGCCCGCTGCTGAAGTATTTCGTCGACTGTATGATCGCCCATGGAGAGCTGTACAAGGCGATTAAGTACTCCATCAAGTTTGGCATGAATGCACCGCCACCAGATGCAGAAGAAACCGGGGAACAGTCCGTGTACGACACGGAGCTGCTCATCCGCAAAGCGATCGAGTGTGGCCAGTACCACGTCGCACTCACATACATCAAGAAGCTGAAATTGAAAGACCAGTTCGCGAAGGAGCTCGTGTGGATCGAGCAGCAGCAGGAGCGAATGCTTCACGAATTCCACCAGTTCATTGCTACTCGAAGAATGCAGTACCAGCATCCGGACGTACAGGGAGAGATGGCAGCCATTCTCGGAACTCAAGCTCGGGACGAGAAGGTGGACCAGACGATCGAAGCGGACATCGTCCTCTCTGTCGAAGAAGAGATCATTCCACGAAAACCGAAGCCAGTGCCTCAAGATGTTTCTCAAGCGTCGGTCTCGACAACGGATGTGGTCACCGATAGCTTAGTGGGTGTCGCTCCAACGGAAATTCTCCTTGAGGCTCCGCGCAGGTCTAGCCGATTCAGCTTCGCTCGTGCTGAAGACAGCCCAACCCCAACCCCACTGCAGCCGTCAGCGCCGCACTCGGCACCCCTGTCACAGCAGCAACCACAATCGATGCATCAGCAACAGTCAATTCCTCGCGCTCCTCCTCCAGGTCTGGCCGTGTCAGCTCCTCCGGCAGCACCTTCTGCTCTCCCATCGGCGCCTTCGTCTGCGTCGACTCCATCCTCCAGCTTCAATTTTGCTCAGTTTGCGGCTAATTTGCAGTCAGGGCCAGGAAACATGCCGACGCCACCTCAGTCTCAGCCGCAACCGCACCTACAGCCACCTCAGGGACTCACGCACTTGTTCCCTCATCAATCCCCCCAACAGCCCAACGCACCGCGACCGAATGGGTTCTATCCACCACCACCGCCGCCTCAACAATTCAATGGAATGCAGGCCCAGCACGTTTACGGGGTGCCGCCACCACCACACCAGCAGCAGCAGCAGCAGGTCCCGCCGCCAGTGCCTAACGGAATGTTTTTCCAGCACCCGCAACCCGGCTTCGTTCACCCACAGCAGAGCAACTCGATGCCGCCCCCACCAATGCCTCCGCATTACGTCGGATCCAATGGCACCAATCCAAGCGGCAACTTCGATGTGTCCTCGTTGGCTATGCAGTTCCATGCGCGACCACAGGGGCCAAGCTTTGGCAACTCGTTTGGCCCTCCTGGCGCGCCGAGCCAGTTTGGCCAGGGAGGTCCCCCACCGCCGCCCATGCCGCCAGGTATGCCTGGTGGGCTGTTTCCATCGATGGGGCCGCCGCCAATGCAGGCGTACCCGCCGCAACAACCCCAATTCTCGTTCAAGCCAAGCGTCAGCTACACGTCCGTCACGACCACTCGCCAGAAGAAGCCGTGACCTTGCTCCGAGTCGGGTGGATCATCGAAACCTGAAAAAAAAAACAAGAGAGGATACTTACCGATGCGCAGAAGGGTACCATACGATAACGGTCACAAAACTAACGAAAGAGAATGCCGAGCACACGAAATTCAATCCCAAATTCCCATCGCCATGGCGTCGCCGGAGCCCAACACTACAGTCTACTTGCGCATCGCCTTTGAGTCCTTGATTTTCGGGTCGATTTCGTCCCAGGACTTGCCCTTGACGCTCAGCAGCCGAGCGGCTCGTTCGCTCAGCGTTCCTCTACACACAATCAATTCACCAAACCCCAATGTCAGTTCCAGCACACACGCGCCCTCCCATGGCAGGCCACCGCCACTTTTACGTACCCGCATTTGAGCTTTCGAGCCTGGAGTTGCTGCTTGAGCACGTCGAGGCCGAGCTTCTCCAGCGCGTCAGCCGACGCGAACGACTCGAGGTCAAGTAACTCGACCTGCACCACTTCATGAGGCAGCTCGGCTTGGGCCGTCGTCGCTGTCTGCTTCTGCACCTCTACGACTGGTTTAGCGACGACGTCGTCAACAGATTTCGTACCCTCTCTCTCTTGAACCTGCGGCGCCTGGATGCTCTCGGCGACGGGTGTATACCCCGTGGGGGCGTACAGAAACGGCTGGGCTCCAACGTTGACGAGCAGGATCTCCGTCCTCTCCATACTAATCGCGGGGCAGAAACCTCGACCTCCGTTGCTCGCAGTCTTTCCGTATTTGAGGGAGGAGTACGCAGGCCCTAGTAGCTCGCCATTGCGAGAGAACTCGATCGTGCCTTCGTCCGCGTTGAGTAGGCAGCCAATGATGTCGCCCGATTCCCACTCCTGGCCGTAGTCTTGCTCCTTACCGGCGTTCCACTTGAGCTGCCGCGCGCCGTCGTACGCCCACGAGCGTGCGTGGTCACCGACGCCGTCTCCCGTGTCCGAGTTGGCCGTGAAGGTCGCCCCGTCGGCCCATCCGAGCTGAATGATGCCGTCCGTGACGAGCCGCACCTCGTAGTACCACTTGCCGCTCGTGAGGTGGCTCGCAGCGACCGTCGCCGTCCCGAAGTTGCCGACGCCGCGCAGTTCACAGAGCCCATGCCTGAACGTGGCTGTCACGCTGTCGCCCACGGCCGCGAGCCAGCGCTCCGGAATAGTGACGGCGCTGGGTGACGCTACAACCTCCGCCGGAAGCAGGTCCACAGTCCCGTTCACAGCTGCCTGGCCGCTCGTTGGCTTGCCCTTGCCGTTTCGGTTGCGCAAGCCCTGGCGGATCGCATCGTGGATGTCGTTGGGCAGCTCCTTCTCGTAGTTTACGTACCGGTTCAGCTCGAGCTGCTTCTTCTGGTACTGCTCGTCCTTCTTCTGGCGCTTGTACTCGGTCAGTCCTTCGCCTCGCAGCTCGTCCTCGCCGTGCGCAAAGTCACAGTCCCTGCCGCGTGGGCACCCCCACCAACGCGGCGCGTTCGGTGGCGGCGTGCGCCCGTTCTCGCGGGCCTTGAGCCAGTTCGTGCACATGACCGTGTTGCGGCGCCGCTTCATGTACGACTTCTTGATGCCTTCCGCCCACGACGGCGTCGCGAGGAACCACCCGGGGATGCCGCTGGGCGTCTCCTCGTCCATGAGCTCGCGCTCTGTGATGCCCTGCTTCGTGCGCTGCTCGCGGAGCTCGCTCTCCTGGTTCCACTTCTCCATCGCGATCTCCTGGTTGACGTGGCGCAGGCGGCGCCCGTTCAGGTCGCGGCACGCGCCAAAGCTCGTCGTGGCCTTGCCGGCCGCTCCCTTGCCCTGGCTTCGCAGCATCGCGCCGAAGCCACCCTTGCCGCCCAGCAGACCGTCGGTCATGCGCGCGCGCAGCACGCTCGGTCCGCGCGGCAGCTCGTCATCGTCGCCCAATTTGACACCGTCCACAGAGAGCTCGAGTCGGTCCGCGGGCACACGCTCGCGCAGCTGCACGAGCGCCTTCAGAGAGGACAGTGTCGCATCCTCCGCCGGCAGCGAGATGCACAGCGTGCGGTTGAAATGCACCAGGAACTCGAGCTCATCCACCGCCATGCTTTCGCCTTGTCTTCGTTCGCCGAGTCCCGTGGTTTCCGTTGAGAGGACACGCAACATGGTAATTTGACTCATCTTTAGGATGCTATTTTGTCAAATATGATACTGGAGGGTTTATATAGATAAGAAATATGATTTTGGCTTCGTAAAACGTAAATATGACAAGTGTAATGGCTAAATCCTCGAAAGTGACCGTCACTCTTGATGTATCATCACGTTTCGGATCGAAAAAGTTCAAGTGGTGAATGGCTCATCTTGGGGGGGGGGGG
>JAADVV010000134.1:0-25484 GCA_023335905.1 Pythium pyrilobum | reverse complement strand
TGCAAGCTGTTCACGTTCTTCAAGCGCGGCGCGCAGAAGCGGTGCCTGCTCAAGACGGGCACGACGTGGACCGAGAAGACCAACTACGCTGAGAAGCTCGACGCGTACGTCGCGTCGGGCGTGTTCGCGTGAGAGGCCGCGTGGAGACGCTACCAGTAGATACTCGGTGGATACGGAAATACATGCATGCGGCTGATCAACGCTCTCGCGTTGGCCTCCTGCGGTCGCTGACAGGATTTTTTATTTTTGTTTTTTCAGAGGTGAGCCCGTTACGAGATGGCTACATTGCCGCACAGACGTTCCGCGCCAATCAGCGCGTGCCACCGGCTCATGCACATGCATTCCTGACACCGGAATGACGGTTCGCATCAATGCGAGCCTCGCTGGATCTGGAGACGCAGCGCGTGGTGCGACCTGATCCTCTCGCCAACGCCTTCGTTGCAATGACGATGGGAGTAAACGAAGGGGAGGAGCGGGGACGCACCGGCCAATCGCGAGGCGCCACCGCAGAAACCACACGCCCCGTCGCCGCGGCAGCGCGAGACGCCGGAGGCTCGTCGGCGGGTGATCAACCGCGCGGGCTTCTGCTCGGTCGTTTCTCTCTCTCACTCTTGGATTGTCGGTCTTCGCCTCATCATTTGCTTCGACCCAACATCATGGTGAACCAGCGTCTTCTCTCGCCGTGTCCCCAGCCTCACAAGAACTAACCCACTCACCTGCGCTGCCAGCCTCCGTCCGTGACCGCCACCGCTGCTGCCGCTGAGGCGGCACCGCCGCCGACCTTCACGCCGTCTCTCTCGGGCGAGACGCCTCTCCTCGTGGCGCTCTCGTCGCGCGTCAAGTGCGTTGACGTCCACGCGTCACAGCCGTGGGTGCTCTCGGCTCGCTACGACGGCTCGGTCGTCGTCCACGACACGCGCACCGCGTCGGTCGTCACGACGCCCACGCGTCGCCGACGCCCGTGCGCGCCGCGCGCTTCGTCTCGCGCGTGAACTGGATCGCCACGGGCAGCGACGACGGCAAGATCCGCGTGTTCGACGTGGCCACCGGGGAGAAACTCGCCGAGTGGGCGGCCCACGCGGACTATGTGCGCGGGCTCGCGGTCCACGCGCTGCCGCTGCTGCTCTCGTACGGCGACGACAAGGAGGCGAAGGGCTGGGACTGGAGCGAGAACTGGTCGCGTGTGCGCGAGCTGCAGGGTGCCGCCCACTATGTAATGGCGCTCGCGGTCGGTGGGGACGCCGTCGTCGCGGCGGCGTCGCTGGACCGCGTTGTTCGCCTCTACGGAAGCAGCGCGTCCAACGGTCGAGCGCTGGTGACGGAAGAACCTACGACCGTGCTCAGCGGCCACACTCGCGGGGTGAACGCCGTCGCGTGCAACGCCTCGGTGACGCTACTCGCGACGGGCTCGGACGACCTCACGGTGCGCGGGTGGGACGCCACGACCAACGCGTCGCTAGCGGTGCTCCACGGCCACACGGGCAACGTCACGAGCGTCGCGTTCCACGCGGTGCTGCCGTTGGTGCTGTCTGGTGGCGAGGACGGCACCGTGCGGCTCTGGAGTAGCACGACGTTCCGCTGCGAGGGCGTGCGGAGCCACGGGCTCGGCCGCGCGTGGTCGCTCGCCGTCGTGCCTGGCGGCTGCGCCGTCGCCCATCGGCTATGACCACGGCTCGGTCGTCGTGGAGCTGCCGCCGGCGTTGCGCGCTGCTGCCGCCTAGAGGCGACCCCTTGACGCGGAGACCCGTCGATGGCCTCCACAAGGGGCCCCAGACGGCAGGGCGAGCAGCACCCACGACAACAGCAGCGCAGCTCCAGCCTCCAGCCTCCAGCAGCCCCCGACCACGAGCGTAGGACTTCATAGCTTCCTCAGTCTCAATTGCGTAGCGTCTGCGACGTGTGAGCGAAACTGCACAGCTGTAGCCATATATGTCACTATACGTTCTTAAAACGCGGGCGTCCGCCGAAGCGGCGCTTGCATCACGCGGTGACTCTTGAAGATCGCAACCGCCGACGCCGCGCGCTTCCTCCATCTCCTCCTCCTTCCCCATTGTCCTCTCTTCGCTCTCTACGAGCCCGCAAGACCCCCTCCCCCCTTCCTCTTCCTCCTCTCCTCCACATCGGCGTTCGGCCGTCTTCCTCCGCCGTCCCATCGCAATGGTACGCCCCGACCCCGACTCGCGTCGACAGCGGTGTCACCGCTGCTCCTCCTCCCCCACGGCCACTGACCCACCACTGCTCATCTGTAGATCCGCTTCTTCCTGCTGCAGAACCGCCAGGGGAAGACGCGCCTCTCCAAGTGGTACGTGCCGCCGCCGGACGACCAGGACAAGGCGCGGCTTGAGTCCGAGATCCACCGGCTCGTGGTCGCGCGCGACGCCAAGCACACCAACTTCATCGAGTTCCGCTCGTACAAGCTCATCTACAGGCGCTACGCTGGGCTCTTCTTCATCGTGGGCGTCGACGTCCACGCCAACGAGCTGCTCTGCCTCGAGACCATCCACCTCTTTGTCGAGCTGCTCGACCAACAGTTCTCCAACGTCTGCGAGCTCGACATCGTGTTCAACTTTAACAAGGTCTACTCGATGCTCGACGAATACATCCTCGGCGGCGAGATCCAGGAGACGTCCAAGCGCGAGATGCTCGAGCGCATCCGCGAGCTCGAGAAGCTCGAGTAGTCGGATGACTCACCCGTTCACGCTTAACGCCGAGGGATTCCCCCCCTCCAATCGAACCACCATGTATTACCCTCGTTCCACGGCTCCGTCGAGTAGTTTGGTTAGCTAGGCGTCGTGAGCTTGGCTTGCATCTTTTCGCGCCCGCGCCTCTGAGGCTGGATGTCTGTCTCACTGTAGAACGAGACGAAGCAAGAGGAAGGGCTGCAGGGCCGCAGTTCTGTGTCTACACGCAGAACGCCACGGAGAACCGACCCAAGCACAGCCTGCTCCACACTAGTAGACCAAGCCAATCTGCACACACCACCAGCAGCTCTGGTATTTTCTGTTCAGTTTCTCGTTGTTCCATTCCGAGTCGTCCTCCTGCTCCTCCGCGTTCTTCTCCTCCCACTCACAGTATGCCGTTTGTTTCCTTTCGTTGCCTTCCGCCTCGTTCTACATGGCGTCCATAGCATCCACTCTAAATCGAGATGCCGACGACGCCGTAGGCCTTGATGGCGCCGGCGTTGCCGTTCTGGAGCGACAGCTCCTGGCCGCCCTTGCCGTGGTCGTCCTCGCCCTCGTGGACGACGATCGAGCGGCCGATGATCGAGTGCGGGCCGATGAGCTTCACGAGCTTGTCCTCGATGTGGACGGTCGCCGTGCCGTCCTCGCCGACCTCGACGTTCCCGAGCGAGCCGACGCGGCGCTCCTCGTCCTCCGGGCCGCCGTGGTTCTTGCCGAACGGGTTGAACACGCCGCCGAGCGCGCCGCCCGCGGGCTTGGACACATCACCGAACACGTTCACGTGGAGCGCGTGCTTACCCGGGAGGAAGCCCTTGAGCTCGCCCGTGATGACCGACTTGGCGTCCTCGTGGGCCTGTGTGGAGAACGATCTTTAGAATTGGATTTGCGGGGGCTACAGGCCGCCGCCGGCGACAGGACCGGCGGCGACGCGGAGCGCAGAAAGTGGAGCACGCACCTGCGTGATCGTGAGCGTGCCGTAGACGGCGGCGTCATCGCCGTAGAGCGTGCAAACAGCCTTGGCCATGGTGCTGGGGGGTATCTGTGTATCCGTCGCGTTGATCCGATTTGCCCGGTTGCGACCAACCAGTGATGGTGGCGGCCAACATGGAGGAGGTCGCCACTAAACCGAGGGGATTTGAGCCTCTTCAAATGTCGCAAATAAGCAATCAACAGTGGGGAAGCTTGGTAAATATAATCCGTTTGTGACATGGTGTAGGTCAGTATCACGAGGAGAATCACTTGCGCGCGGGAGTCGAGTGCCATTCGTGGTGGCCAGTCAACCGAACTTGAAACGACAAATAAAATGTATAACCTATGTATGAGTTGAAAGAGTCCATCCACATCATCAAATAGGTTGAATAAGTGAGATCGGTAGATATCGATTATGAGAGGTCAGACGAATAGAACAGGTTCCGACCTCCTTCTTGTCGAGTGGCATCTCCCACTTCCAGCAGCTCCATTCGCATTGACCATGGCCGACAGCGCTGCTGCGAGCGGCGACCGCGATGCCGTGCTGGCCAAGCGCCGCGAGCTGCGCAAGGCCAAGAAGGCGAAGGGTCGCGAGTTCAAGGTCATGAAGAAGCGCGACCGCGAGGAGAAGAAGCAGCAGATCCAGGCCAAGATCCGCGAGAAGCGCGAGGCCGAGCGGCTCAAGGCGCAGGGCAAGACCAACGAGAACGCGTGCTGGCTCTGCGGGCAGGGCGACCACCGCAAGCAGGACTGCCCGAACCGTGCGGTCGGCGACATCTCCAAGACGTGCTTCAAGTGTCGCCGCCGCGGCCACACGTCCTACAACTGTCCGTCCAACGGCGACGGGTCGTACAGCCACTATGGCGAGAACCCGCTCACGGCCAACAGCGCGGCGCCGCCGCAGCGCATGGTCTGCTTCAACTGTGGCTCGGGCAACCACGCGCTGCGCGACTGCCGCGAGCCGCGCGTGAACGGCGGCGCGACGTACGCAACGTGCTTTGTGTGCAACCAGACGGGCCACTTGAGCTCGCAGTGTCCGCAGTCCACGACGGGCATCTACCCCAAGGGCGGCTGCTGCAAGGTCTGCAAGAGCGTCGACCACTTGGCGCGCGACTGCCCGGCGGGCAAGATCAGCGTCGACGGCGGTGCGTCGGCGAGACACAACAAGAAGAAGACGTTTGACGACGTCGACGAAGGCGACACCGGCGGCGACGCGCTCGACTCGTACGACTTGGGCGAGCAAGAGGACAACGGCGACGGAGATGACGACTACCGCCGGGACGACGAGAAGGCCAAGCAACCGCCGAAGAAGAAGTCGAGAACGGTCAAGTTCTAACCTACACATGCTGCTCGACCGTTCACATAGTACACGCGCCTTTTGTTTTTAATGAGATTTTGATAAGCTTCGTTCGTTCTTACTGCTCCTTCTTGAGCTCTTCAAGATTCACGTTGTGCTTCTTGAGCAGATCCTTGAACTCGTCGTCGTAGTCGTCGCCGTCGGCCGTGCGCAGCCCGTGCTCCGGGTACTTTTGCTTGTACCGCTTGAGCATGTTCATGTGGAGCTCGTTCCAGCTCACGCTCGGCTCGTCCTTCTCGCTCTCGCGCTGCTCCTTAAGTTCCTCCTCCACCTTCTTGAGCCCTTCGAACAGCGGGTGCGACTTGCCGCTGACCTTTTGCTTGGGCTTCTCCGCCTTAGCTGTTGTTGTCTCCGTCTTCTTCTCCTTCTTCTTGACCGTCTTGCGCTCGCGCAGCTGCGGGGCCGATCCTTCCGCACCAGGCACACTCACCAGTCGAGATCCTATGGCAGAGCAATCGCATTAAGCTTCCTTCCGTGACGAGCCAGCGTGGCCGGAATCCGTACCGTCCGTGACGAGTTCCTCGTAAATCTCGTCCTCGCTCTCCTCCTCGCTCTCTTCGTCTTCGCTGCTGCTCTCCATGAGCTCGCGGGTCAGCGTTGGCCGCTCCTACACACCGCCACCCATCAGTACCCGCTTCCAGAACGTACACAGCATCCCTCCCCCCTAGACAACACCATCCATCCACGTACGCGTTCCTTCTCCTGCAATTCGGCCTCCGTTTCGACCGCGCTGTTGAAGCGCTTGGCGAGGAACCAGAAGAAGAGCAGCACGGCGTAGTACTTGACCACGGGCGCCAGCGCGTGCGCAAAGTCCAGCAGGCTGCGCGGCGCGTGCTGCGCCGTCGGCGGCCGGTACGCTGCGTCGTCCGCGTACTGCACGTCGGCCATGCCGTTCTTGATGCCGGGGGGATACGAAAATGCCCGCCGCGTCGACTGTCGACGGTCGACAACGGCACTACAGTATTATTACGTTACGGTATTATATATACTATTCTACTACCGGTAATGCCATGTGGTGTCGGTGGCTGAGTCTGTCTCAGTCTCAGCACCTGATGCTGGCGGCACTTTTCCGACCCCCCAACAGCCTGTGACTGATTTGCGCTTTGCGCTGACGGGATCATCATTTCATCCAACTGTGTGTTGGTGGATTTTCTCGTTGGTGCTTTCCTCCTTCCTCGGCGGAAAATCCTTCTTCTTCCGCATCACGCGAGAAACCAGACGCACAGGCAGTATGGGGAACCAGCCGTCGCAGACGAATGACGACTCGTACGCGTACCCACGCGCCCACGGCGCGCAAGACGGCGACGTGCGCAGCCGCAGCTACACCACGGGCGACGTGCGCGACGCCGGCGGCGCTCCGGTCTCGGGAGGTGCCGCGGCGGCGTCCAACGGCGCCAACGGATCCGGCGGCGCGATGGCCATGCTGTCCAACGTCTGGCTCGCGCTGTCGCCGCGCAACGCCGGGAAAGCAGGCGGCGGCACCGGTGCCGGACCGCCAGCGTCGTCGAGACAAGGCTCGGGCACCGCGCTACGCCGTGTGGAGCAGTTCTACGACGTGTCGTCGCAAAACCTCGGCCGGTATGTCGTCGTGAATGCGAATAGCTGCTGTGGTTTGCCTGGCCGCACTAATCGGATGTTCGCGGGTACCTCTGCAGCGGCCACTACGCGGTGGTGTGTCGCGGGCGCTGCCGCCGCACGGGCCGCGCCGTCGCGATCAAGAAGATCAAGCGGTTCCTCACGGACGAGAAGCGGCTCCGCGCGGAGATCGCCGTGCTGCAGCGCGTGACGAAGCACCCGAACATTGTGGAACTGATTGAGGTGTTTGAGACGCCTCGCGAGGTCCACTTGGTGCTCGAGCTGTGTACGGGGGGAGAGCTCTTCGAGCGGCTCGCCGACAAAGGACCGTACTCGGAGGCGGTCTGCGTACGTCACATTCGCGACATGGCCAAGGCCGTCCGCTTCCTCCACGAGTACGTGGCGTGTATGTGGGTCGAGACGGATGCCGGGTGAGGTTGAACTAACCCATGCGACACCCGTAGGCAAGGGATCGTGCATCGCGATCTCAAGCCCGAGAATATTCTCCTGTCGACGCCCAACGACGACGACGCCGTCACGAAAGTGGCCGACTTTGGGCTCGCGAAGATCTTTACGGGCACGAGTCTCAAGACCAAGTGCGGCACGTGGGGGTACTCGGCGCCGGAGATGATCAGCGGCTCGGGCATCGCGTTTGGATACGACTTCAAAGTGGATTCATGGAGCATGGGCACGATCCTGTACATCCTGTGGGTGGCGGTGGCGGTTAATGGATGCTACTTGATGGTGGTTGATGCTCACCCTCGTTTGTGTGTGTGTGTGTGTGATGTCGCTGTAGGCTCTGCGGGTTCCACCCATTTGATCCGCACGGCACGCACTCGGACAACGAGATGATCGACTGCATCAAGACGTGCAAGTACGACTTTGACGACGAGGCGTGGGCGACGATCTCGAACGGCGCGCGCGACCTGATCCGCCACTTGCTCGTGCTGGACCCGGACCAGCGGTACACCATGACCGAGCTGCTGAATCACCCGTGGATCGGAGGCGACGACGAGAACGGCGAGTCGTCGGCGTCGGAGGTGCCGCTCTCCCCCACGATCCACCGCGACCTCGCGCGGTTCCGCGAGCAGGCAAAGAAGAAGGTACGGCACTCCCGCGAGAGAACGCTAGCAGTGTGGTAGTGTCTTTCCATCCATCCGTACTCACGCTCTATTGTCGCTTCTTCCAGACGGCCTCGTTCGACTCGTTCGACGACGAAGTCAGCAGCGACGGACCACACGCTTGAAGATGAGAGTACTTGAGAAGGCCGTGTACACTACCAACTAGGGAAGGGAATCGAACACAAATCGGACAAGCACAATCTGCAAACGTATTGTCGTGAGGCGGCCTCCGCGTTCGTCGAGCATGTCGGTGAGGCAGTAGTGTAGTCGCGCAGCCCATTGAGCATCACACGCCTCGTCTCGCGGAGCTGGTGGCCGTGGCGCTGTGGGTGTGACGCCTCGTAGTCACCTCGACGTCTTGCCGCGTGCAGCGGAGTATAATGTAGCTGCCTCGCAGAAGATCCATTGGACGTCTACAGTACATCGTACGCATGTGGTCCCCTCCAGATCTGGCGGACGACACCCTTGTTGGCGGTTTGAGGGTCGCGAGTTGTTGGGGGCTTCACAGTCGTCGGGTTGTTGGCGAACAACCAACAGAACAGAGAGTTGAAGTGCTTCGAGTCGTAAGCGTCCTTCTGTGCGCGATTATTGGCAGAGACCGAGAGAGAGTCGGATCAAACTGCTCTGTCTAAAAAGCGCTTTTTAGTGTCCACACCGTGTGGAGCGTGCGGTTCGCAGCTCCTCGGTCCGCAGGAGGGCACGTGGCTCGACATGGCTTCGCCGAGCGTGTCGCTGCATGGGCGCGGAGTATTCCGATGAGTGGGCTACTGTACGTCGGTATGCGTGTGTGCGTGCATAAAGTCGCGTGCTTACAGCGCCTGGATAACAATGCCAATCGTAGTGCATCTATTGTGATAAATACCCAGCGCTCTGCCCTTCTCTCTCTCTACACTTGATCCATCTACTTCGTCCGCCTCCTTTCATTACCGTACATGCGTCGACTCGCTTCACTCGCGCGTCTTCCCTTAGGGTGTCGTTCGTTTTCGTTTCTTGGTCCTGGTTTCGCGACCCGTACCTTCATTCGGTTCGGCTCGCTGCGGTGCGCGCTTCAGATCCACTCACTCGCTCGCGACGGCGCCTCTCCCGTCGTGTCCCTCTCCACAAACGCCTTGGTCTTGCACTCGGTCGAGCAGTAGTCGAGGTACTTGCTCGTGCTGGTCTGGAACCTGGTCGTGCACTGCACGCAGGGCTTCCACTGCGCCGCGGCCTCGCTTTCGTCGCTGTGGCGGCGGCTTCGCGTCTCTGGATTCGAGCGCGAGCGCGTCGCCTTGCGGCTCCGTGTCTCGTTGTGGTGCTTGCGCGCACGCGCGAAGAGCACCGAGCAGCCGCGGGAGCCGCGCGGCTCGACGGCCTGGAGCTGCTGCTGGTTGTCGCTGCGGCGCAGCTTGGCGACCTGCTCCTTGACCCAGACGCGGATGCCCATGACTGCGTCTCGCCTGCTTCTCTGGTTACTGGGTGCGCTGCTTCGGCGGTCTGGACTCGGATTCTAGAGTCCGGAACGCCCAAGTGCACATACGCTACGGGTCAGCGCGAACGGATGGCGTCATCCAACGCTCTATGCAGTGCCGGTCTAAAAAAGCGAACTGAACTCTGAGCGAACAAGGGAAAGTGCTTCCGCTACACCAGCTGGGATCAACGATCGGCGAGCCCGACCATACAAATTCCAAGTGGTTCAAGATATGGCTCCACTCGCGATCAGACAGCCCGCGACGGGACGCTGCCCAGTTCATGCCATTTTTAGACCACTTTGGACTTGCTCGCGCCACAGGATTCGCGGAATCGCGTCTTGATGGGATAATCCGAACTCTGGATTCCAGAGTCCTCGGGATCGGGACGGTTCTCCCCAGTTAAAGGGAGTAGAAGAAGCCCGTGTTCGCGGCCCGCCTGCATGCCAGTGCAAGGTGATCACAGTCCGGACTGGACTGGAGGTTTCCAGTGGATCGTTGGAGCCCCCTACTGTATTACCACGTGCCGCGGCCGAACGCGACCTGGTCACCAGAACTCTGGACTCCAGAGTCTGGAGTGACCAGATCGTGTTCTCCAGCGGCACGTGGCGGCACTTGCTTCAAACAAGTCATTGCTGTTCTGTCACGAAAGAAAATGATCCGGTTCGCTATCATAATGTTCCGTACACCAGAACAACCGCCGACTCCACGAGGCGTGTCAAGTGCGAACGTCGGAGACCATATCGGATAGAACGATTCGACGGCCCGAATTTTGGGCTCCCACCGCGTGGAATCCAGAATGCGAACTAGAACATATCCCCGTGTGACAGCGAGCTCCGCTGATCGCCATGCCATCCGCTGCTGGCTGCTGCTGGCTGCAGCGCATGTTCTCTGTCCGTCGCGGCTAAAAAAAAACACGTTATTTCCAGCAGACTAGAATACGGGATTTGAGGATGTGTCAAATTTACCCTAATGGTGGCGTGTTGACGCCCGGGACGCCGTGGGTCTCGTGTGCTATCTTGGCCCGCGACCACCTGTGGGCCACGACCAGCTAAAGCAGGCCAATCGATCGCAGATGGGCGTCGTCTGAGCACTCACGCCAGGCAGTCGAAGGCTTCGATCGGACGAGCCGCGGGATGTCCCAAGTCGTTCAATCGCTCGTGTCGACGCGACGCGAGCAGGCGGATGGCATTTATTGGTCTGCGATCATGCTGGCAGAGGAGACGACAACCATACCGGTATTGACATATAGCGGAGTCCGCCATGCATGCGCGAGAGTCCATGCGGCGCTCTATGGCGGTTTCCACAGAACCAATGAGCAACCGCGGCCACGGGTCGTGCGTACGCTGTACGCTGTACGCTGTACGCTGTACTGGACGACAATCGCGAGTGTCTTCTTCTCGCCAGACGTTCCGCGATCTAGAACATGGACCCTTTCGCCCTCTCAGTCGGACACACCGTAGCAGGGCTCTTCTCCCATGGTATGGGGCAGCGAAACGGATGGAGCGGCGGCAGCACAGCAGTCATCGGCCAAGCGTGTGTACATGGTGATACTGTACAGTAGGTTGGTTCGTGGGGGCGTGGAGTTGACGCCACCACTTGACGTCGTCGGGGTGTCCTCCCAAGAGCTGGCGACACACATCACTCACAGCGCATACAATGTCAACAGTACTGTATGGCCATTGAGACCCGAGCCATCGAGTCCACTCACCGCTTCCAACGGGACCGTAATGAAGAACTGGAAGCCTCTCTGGGAATGGGTTGACGCCTCTGAGCCAGGGCCTCGACCGTTACGCTTCAATAGGACTCGCCTTCTCGCTGCATTCGCGACTGCTTCCGCGGGAGCAGTCGAGCATGCGAGTACTGGACGCCGCCTGCCACCGCACACGCGTCGCGGAGGTTTCCAGTGCGGCGGGATTGTGGCTCTGGACACGTCAGAATCGCGAATGGCGGAGTCGCCGGAGCGACCTCCAAGTCTCAGAAACTCGCCTCTCAACGGGGAGATCCGCTCGTGGGCAGCTGCTGGGGATGGAGGTGACCCCCTCGCACCCACCAGGTGGTGGTTTTCCAGACGCAGTCACGAGGAGATCCCATCACCACGAAGACCGCGATATCTCCATCGTCGCTTACGGTATCCCACGGTGGGCCGCTCACCGTCCAGCTGGTCAACGGCAGCAAACGTCCGGAATGAGTCTGTGCAAACTCCTAGCCACTGCCGCCACCCACCACGTGGGCACCCCACATCCACGTTGCGTTCCCAAAAGATCATTGGAGAGACAAAAAGCCACGTTTTACGACCACTGGATAGAGTAAACTATCGGTTCGCGGCGCTCTTCTTCGCGGGCGCGGCGTGCTTCTCCTCGGTCTGCGGGTCCGGCTCGAGCGCGTCCGAGTCGAGCGAGTCGTGCCCGTCGTTGTCTTCCTCGTCGGCAGCCTCGGTGGACGACCGGAACAGCTCGCCGTAGTGGGTGTTGCAGTAGTTCTGCGTGCGCTCGTACGCTTGGCGCTTGCAGCCGTCCACGATGCAGCGCTTGCCTGTTGATAGAAGCGTCGTTTAGAGGTCGCATTCGTTGAGAGAGAGAGAGAGAGAGAGAGAGAGAGAGAGAGACACCCAAGAGACACGGGAGTACACGCACCTCCGCCATGGGCCCAGCAGAGGCCGTTGGAAATAGCGATCTTCTCACACGTGCTCGTCTTGCACTTGGTGCCACCGCCGTGGGACCAGCAGTAGCCGCGCGACTTGGCGCGGTTCGGGCAGCCAGCCACCTTGCAGCCCGTCGAGCCGCCTGTTCGTCCACCAACACGCAACCGGTTAGATCTAGTGAACAGGCACCGCGACACAAACAGAGGAGTGTAATCCACGCACCGTGCTTCCAGCACTTGCCCTGGTGCTTGGCGCGGCTCGTGCAGCCCTCGGACTGGCAGCGTTTCCCGCCCTAGACACACAACGCATCGAGTCAGTTTACGACAGCAAGCACAACTGGACGCCCTCGTGCTCGACTCACCCCATGCCGCACACAGAGACCCTGGTCCACGACGTACTGCTCGCAGCCTTCGAACTTGCAGATGCGGCTCGGCGGACGGCGCCGCGCCTTGCGCTTGCGTTCGGTCCGCTTGGGCCCGGTCGCCGTCGCTGTCGCCGCGGCGGTCGCTGTTGCAGCCGCTGGAGCGGTTGCCACGGAGACCAACTCGACGCGCGTGGCCGAGTGTTGGCGCGTCCGCCTCCGCTTGGTCGCGGCGTGCTCCTCGGTCTCGTCGTGTTCCCGTGTCGTTCGCAACGGCGAGGCGCTAGTCGCGATGGCCACTGTATCCAGTGTCAGCGGCTTCTCCTCCTCTAGGTCTGCAGTCACGTCCTCCGCGTCGTCGTCTCCGAGAAGCTGGTGGTCCGCGAAGCCGTCGTCGTCGTCCAGGATGAACCAGAGCGACGACTTGGACATATCCCGTGTTGCCGTGGACGGCGACGCGTGCTTCTCCTCGTCCTCCATGGTCTCCTCCTCCTCGTCGTCGTCCGTGAGCGGATCGCAGTACGCCTGGCGGTGGATCTCCGCGACGGCGTCCGCCACGTCGCGCCACTGGGCTCCTCCGACGACCGACTCGTCCCCGCTGGTCGAGCCGTCCTCTCTGGATATGAGAGCTCGGAATCGCGGCTGGAGACTACCCCACTGGTGCATCGCAGCTTCAAATATCTGGAATCTCTGGAAACACTGGAATGCTCTCCCTCTCTGGACGAGAGCAAATTCGACTTTAACAAATCCCAGCGTTTCGGCGCAGTTGGACGTCGCCCCGTTCTCGGTACTGGACGGTAGTCTATAGATACTCGTAGCCACGCAGCTGTTTCTGCGGCCGTGACGCGTAAAAAGCTGGCGGTCTAACGCCACTCGACGCTGACCCGCTGCTGGATTGGCACTTTCGATCGCTGGATTCTCGGCTGATCGATCTGGAACAGGATGGGGGGGGGGCGATCGCACGCAAGACGCTTCGGAATGCGCTTGCCCTCCTCAACAAGTTGAGCCGCAGGCGATCCAACGGCAACGCGGCGAGGGCGGACAGGGTGAGCGCAGCCAGAGAAAGTGGGGATGTTTGGACAGCTTCTGGACGGGTCCTGGATAGACCAGGGCGGCGACTGGATGGATCCGAGTTCCCAAAATCCAGAGTCCAGAGCACCAATTAGGACTCAACACCGCACTCCTTCGTTCAAGTCAAGGGGGCGGACCAACCACCGCTGGGTTGCGAGGTGTCACGCCAGCAAACCCGACTGATTCTGGATCCAGAGAGGCCTTGCCAAAAGTGGCCGAAACGCTCAAATGCCATCCAACCCATCGGACAAAAAGGCCCACAGTCGCCACCTTTAGACGTTGGAGATGGTCACACTGCCAAACGGTGGATTCCGCAGCGCGGAGCAACACCGACATGGAGAAAAAAGAAATGGTTGCGTGAAAAGCGTTTTTTATGCCCACAAAAAGGCGCTTCAAGGTTCCGCGGGGGCGCGTCATTCGTGAATTTCAGGAAAACTGTCAATGTGGCGCTTTTCGGTCGGTCTGTACATCAGTACCTACAGTACCGTACACCCGTACTTGGCGATCGGCCCTGCCATCCTGCGATCCTGCCATCCGGCCACCCTGCTTCGTCACAGCGGATCTGCCGTCACGTGGCCTGTCGCCCAACATCCATCACGAGCCACTGCATGCGCGTCTGGCACGCGATGGAAACAAGCCGCTCTCTGCCAGAGGCCCTCCTCCCGAGTCTCGACAGCACGCGACGCGCAGCGGAGGTCACTACAGTACTGTACGCAGTGGTGGCGGTCGATCTCGCTAGCGGAATACCGCGTGTACAGTAAGTAGACTCTCATATTGGGTGACGCGGCGTCACCACGGTGCCGGCCGCGTCGGAAGGACGCACGCGCGGCTGTCGCCATCCACTCATCCACGGGTTCCCCACTGCCCCACGGGCGGTCGCATCCCGAACCGTGGTACTAGACTAGTATCACAATGTTACCGACCGGTTGAAGTCCGCCCTCGTTTTCGTTCAACGAACGCGAAGCACGGCCATCAACGAACTTCATTGACGGCCGTGATTGCTAAGTGATTGACAGCTCGGTGCAGCGCAGTTGGCAGTCCCCCCTGTTTGGAGAAGGCTCTTCCACACCAAGAAGGGAGGAAATCCGATCCGCACGTCCAGGTGTTCGTCTCACATGCTGCGCCCCTCTTATGAGCACATCGTGTGGTCGCGCCATCTCGCAGCAGCTTGCGGGCTGGTGCTGCAAATCTACATCCAGCGACCGAGACAGACGCGATTCCACTCTCTCGGCTTTCGCCTCCCCGTCGTTGCTCACCGCGGCGGTCGGTGAACTTGTGATACCGCAGTTCGCTTCCTTGACGCCATTACCAATCGGACTTTCCGTTCAGTGAAGCCGTTGGGACATGGTGAGCAGCGTCGTCCTTGAAGGGTGCATGCACCAGGTGGCTGCCGCCTGGTGCTCGAGCCGCGGAGGCACGAGCGACTTGGTCGTGTGCAGTACCGCGCGTAGAGCCGCGGCGACGGGCGCGTCACACCTCCCAGCATGTCCACCAGCAGGCAACCAGTGCATACAAAGGACGACCGAACAAGACGAGTGTTCGATCACTTCACACTCATCGCCGCCACCACTTACTAGTCACAATCGGCCGCCTTTCTCCAGTGCCGTCATCTTCGTCCGGTTCCGCTGTTGCAGCTGCTCGCACGTGGCTCGCCGGCCCGTCCTGGCTGGCCATGCCTTGGCTCCACCTCGCCACGCGCGAGTGGGTGCCAATGGCATTCCTCCAGGACGACGACTGTGAGTGTGACCGCGATTGTGGCTGACGGTCCTGGCTCTCGAGGTCCGCGGTCAGCCGCTTGGCCTGGCGAAAGTACTCGTCCTCTTCGTCAGCTGTCTCCTGATTTCGCTCCTCCTCCATCGTGGCAGATCTCGACACACGTCTGCCTGCCCACGATGTCGCAGAGGCCGCCCCCGTTGGTGGCTTCCACTGGAACGAGACGGGACGAGCTCGCTTGGCACCCGGCCGGCTCTCTTCCAGCGATGAAGGCACATAGGCGTCCTTCTCTTCCTCCTCCTCGTCCTGCTCGTGCTGCGAGTACCGCACGGACGGCGTCATAATGGGTGCCTTCGAATTCTTGTAGTCAGCCTCGTACTGGCTGCTGGACTGCACCGTCGCGAGCTCACTCAGGCCGAGGTACTCAAGCACCATTTTTTCCTGCAGCGCGTACTCGGCCGTCGGGTCTTCAGCAAAGTCGGTGTGCAGCACCGAGTCGAGACCCCCACCGAGAAGCGCAGACGAGCTATCCGTGGCCTTGCTCACCTCCATGAGGAAGACAGCGACCACCGCATCCATCGTCTCGACGTGCTCATGGTACATGAGCCGCGCGTGCGCCTGCGACAGTCGCGTGAGACTCTCAAGAAGACGGATCGTCGTGCGTGCGGCGCTTCGGCCTTCCGCTGCACGCTGCAGCTGGTAGTATCGTTGAAGAATCGACATGGCGCTGCGCGTCAGCTGTGGCTGCAGCGTATCTTTGACGTGGCAGATGTACGCCTGCAGCCTCCCGATCGACCACTCGTTCTCCTCCTTCTTCGGTTCCTTGACGTCGGATGAGAACGTCAGCGGCTTGGTCTTATCGTCGGTGGATTGATGGAGGATGAAAGACGAGACGACCTCGTCCCAGTGGGTGTTCCTGCGGTCGAGCAGCACGAGAATGAGGTCGAAGCGGCTCAGCAGCGGGCTCGCAATGGTAGTATTCACCGACACGTCAGCGTTTGGGTCGTATCGTCCCTTCGGGTTGGTCACTGCGAATATCGTCGTGCGCGCGTTGAGCTTGCACACGAGACCGGCCTTGGCGACGCTGAGTGTCTGCTGTTCCATGGCCTCGTGGATCGACGTCCGGTCGTGGGCGCGAATGCTGCTGAACTCATCGATACAGCACACGCCGCGGTCCGCCAGCACGAGCGCGCCGGCCTCGAGCATCCACTCGCTGCCGTCTTTCACGGCCGTGCACGTGAGACCCGCGGACGTCGTGCCAATGCCAGTGGTGAGTACGGAGCGAGGGCTGAGCTCGGCCGCGAACCGCAGGAACTGCGACTTGCCCGTGCCGGGATCGCCGATCAGCAGCATGTGCGGCTCGCCACGGGTCTTCATGCCCGTCGCGTCCACGTGCGAGCAGCCGCCGATGATCGTGAGCGCCAACGCGAGCTTGACCACAAACAACCCGTAAACCTTGGGGCACACGCTCGCGACGATCTCGTCGCGCCCGCGCATCGGTTCGTCGCGGTGCTTCTCCTGCCAAAACGTCGCAAACTCCTTCTTGAGCTCCTCCGTGACGAGCACGTTCGCGGACGACGCATTCTGCACGCGAATGCTGTTCGCGTGCACGATGGTCTCGAGATCGCAGCGCACGCCCTGGATGCACGGCCGCCACGAGCGCGTGAGCACGCCCACGACCACGACGTGGTCGCCGGCCTTGACTGAGTCGACGAGGTCCTCCTCGAGCACGACCAAAATGGACCGTGGGATCGAGCCGACGCCGAGCTTGGAGACCTGCTCTTGGATCTTGATCACCTGGTGGTCCGACACGACGCGCGATCCCTCGACGAGATCGAACACTGTCGACTTGCACGGCTTCTTGCCCGAGCTCGCGTGGTCGCTCGGACACACGCGCGGCACCTCGAGGATGTTGCCCTGCTCGAGATCGGACGAGACGACGAACTGGTACTGGCATTTGGCGCTCGCGCACATGTACGTGCGTGCGCTTTCGAGCATCTTGATCATGCCCGTGCGCACGACCGTGCCGGCGACCTGGATGAGCCGCTTGGTGTCGCTCGAGCGGATCGTGCTGATCGTGGGCTTGCGCAGCAGCGCGACGGGCGGCAGGAACTCGACGCGCACCTTGAGCTTCTGGCGCGTCTTGATGGGCAGCGTCGCGAGCGGCGCCGCTGCGGACTCGCTCTGGCTGAGCCGCGCGAGCTGCTGCGCCAGCGCCTTGTGGAGCAGCGGCAAGACATGGTCCGGACAGCGGAAGAGCAGCTGCGCAAGACTCGGGTACACGTCGATGAGACGCTGCGCGCAGATGCGCAGCGAGTACGCGAAGCAGCTCTGTGAGGCGTCGCCCGTCGCGCCCGTCGCGGCCTGTTGAAGCAGCCGCGCGTGGTAGTTGGCGGCGCCGCTCGCGGGGGCGCCGCGCAGCGACGCGTAGAGACGGCGCAACTGCGGCGTGTAGCACCGCGTCAGGAAGCGCGCGAACGCGGCGACGTACTCTCCTTCCTTGTCCTGGAAGGAGGACAGCGCGTAGTCCGCGTGGACGCCGTTCACGCGCGGGCCGCCGCCGTTCTCCATGGCGTCGTCGCCCATATCCCGAATTCCGCGCGAAGCAATTTCGTTGGCGGAAAAAAAAAGGCAAAAGGAATCCGCCAACAAAACCGAGCATCTACCGGTTGATTGTCGGTTCTTATCGGCTGTGCCCAACTTGGCGAACGAGTCCAAAGAAGTCGTGCCGGGATGACGATGGACGGAGAGAACGCCGTGGCGAGTCCGCGCGCAGCGATCGCGGACGACGGAGACCACGAAGCGCGCGCCTCGACGGCCAGCGCGTTGCGCAGGTCCAAGCGCGAGAGCCTCTCGAAGTCGGATCCCACGAAGACCGCGTCCAACGGCCAGGAGGACGCCGCGCAGCAGCAGCGCCGGTCCCAGCGGAGCGTCAAGTCGACGTACGCCACTGGCGCGACCCCAGTGAAAGAGGCGCCGTCGCCACGAGAAGTCGTGGGAAAGAAGCCCGTGAAGGCTGCTATGGAGGATGCGGAGAGCGAGTCGGCGCTGCAGCGGCGCTCACGACACTTGCGCGTGGCAGCGAGTGCCATCGAGGCCACGCTCGTGTCCACGGCCATTGTACCAGCGTCCCCGGTGGACGAGGACGTAGAAGCACCACATGAAGAAGAGAAAGAGCCCGTCGCGACGCCACCGCGGAACCGCCGCCCGAGTCGGCGGCAAGCGGAATTTGACGCCACGGGCCTGCGCAGTCCCGTGAAAAGGACCCATTTGATTCTCGGCAAGTTCACCGCGAACGACGCCACCGCACTCTGCGAGGTCGTTTGGTACCAGATGAAGGAGAACTCGTACAAGTCAGACGTGTTGCTACGGGAAAAGTCGCCAGGTAACGGCTTGCAAGTGGTGGCACCGAGTTGTGTGGAAAATGCTGAATGGTTGTGTTGTGGACAGCGTGCATCGACTGGCCGCGCGTCTCTGATCGGCTGAGCCGGTCCCACGAGGTGACACTCGCGCCTCGCGACTGCCAGAGCCTATGGAAGTTTCTCGCGTACGCCCAAGACGTGGGTGTAGCCCACGGCGAGGAAGCGGATCTATTGGACGATTCCGATGCAGAGGACTACGAACTGACGGCACACGACATCAACAAGCGAGTCGCTGCATCCAGAGAGGTTGGCCACGCAGAGTCGGCTCCCGCACCTGAGCCAGCGCCAGCGAACGACGATGGGATGGCCGTTCCAACCCCGGAGGAAGCACTACCGGAGACTAACGAGAGCGGAGAGCCTGCAGAGGTTGCTGTGATAGCACCAACGCCACGCGAGAGCACGCAGGCTCCGATGGTCTTGCATGCGCCGAAAGATCCGACAGACGGCCAGGCTGATATGCCTGCAACCGTGGAAAATCGCTCAACGCTGCGCACGGCCGGCATCCAACTCTTCCCGCAGTACGACCAGCCTGTGGGCATTCCCGAGGGCTGGCAGAGGCCGTTCGCCCTGAAGCAGTCGCTGCCGCTCGTGTTCATCGCCGAGAAGTTTCTCAAACGAAAGGCTACGATCGCTTCGTCAGGCAATGGCGCTGGCGAAAGCAGTGGTGGCCAAGGGTCTGAGGTGGATCCCCGTGTACTCGCTGCCGCTGCCCTGAGTGTCACGCTCACTGGCGAGAAGCAGCAGCCCAAGCCGAAGCGGAAGCGTGCAGTAGACGGTGAGAACGGCGAAGGCACGGCCGAGAAGAAGCCCAAGAAGCCTCGTAAGAAGAAGGGACCTGGCGCGGCCGCGGCGGGCAAGGCGCCATCGGCTGCCGCCACTCTCGCAGTCGCCGCCGCGCCCAAGTCGTCCATGCCGGGTCGACAGGCGTACGTGCCTTCCAACACGCCGCCTCCGCCTCCCGCCCCCGCGCGTGCCGCGTTCGACTTCTTCTGTAAAATGTACAAAGAGAACCCGCACATTATGCGCGCGAGCGGTGCCGAAGAGAAGAAGGAGCCGCTGCCCACGGGAACGCTCCAGCCGGCCCAGCTCCACGTCGTGTACGCGAGCGCGCCCCTCCACGTGCGCACAGCGTGCGAGCAAATGGCCAACGACGACTTGCGGCGATTCGAGCGCGAGCAACTGCGGCGGCGGCTGTGGGAGAAGGCGCGCGCCAGTCTCAACAATAGTCCGGCGCCGTCGCCGGCTCTGTCTGCACCCAGCACACCGGCGCCAGTACCAGCGCCAGCAGCGCCAAGTGGAGAGGCGACAAAAGCAGCGGACTCACAGGCCGCGGCGGCCCCGCGTGGCGTTCATGTAGAGGCGACGGCTGACACAGAAATGAAGGCTGTCGTGACGGCCGCGGTGGATGCGGCGATGGGTTCCATGATGGATTCCATCGCTGGGATCAGCAGCACCACGTCACAGATTGGTGATGTCGTGGTACCGCCTACGACGGAATCATAAGGCCACTCGAATAGAGCGCTGTTTATTCTGCTTTTTGTTTGTTTTGCGGGAAGTCGATAGTAGTATTATCGGTACCAGTGTCGGAAATGACGGACGCCATCGCGGCAAGCGTGATCCACCTCGTGCTGCACGACGCCAAGCAGCGCCGCAGCGAAAACGGCAGCGGTAATACAAATCTGTTTAGTGGCGAAGACGGTCATCTGCTGGCGTCGCTGTCGCCGGAGAACCTGCAGCTTTTGCAGGCCGCGAGCGAGCTCGTGGACAAGAAGGCGGTCAAGAAAGTCACGGCCGTGCCATCGAAGCGCTTCTTCTTCCGCGTCGAGTCGCTCAATCGGTACCAGAATCAGCAGCACACGAGCTCTTCGTCAGTCTCGCAGCCATTTGACGCCAGTGCGATGGCCGGCAATGGGCCCAACTACTACAACTGCTTCGACCACTACTGCTCGTGCAGCGCGTTCCACCTCACGACGATCAAGACGCCGGCCGCGATGGTACGAGACTGCAGCATGGACGGACGCAGAATGAATGACGCGGACTAACCTGAGCTCTGTGTGTCTCCGTGGGCAGTGCAAGCACATCGTCGCCGTGCTTCTCGCAGACGCGACGCGGCAGTGCGTGCCCATGACCATCCAGGATTCCGACTTCGCGACCATGCTCTGTCCGCAGCTCCACGAATGACCTAAATTAACGAAAGTGTACTTCCGAAGTTTACTAGATGGTGTGGTCCACTTCTTAGTTTGGGTCCCCATATTTTTGGTTGGGTCGTTGCGACTGCCGAAGGGCAAGTTGAAACAATTGACTGGAAGCTGCCAAACGCCACTTCTCGACGACGACAGCATGGAGGCGAACGGACCTTTCCAGGGCGGCGCCACGGGCCACCGAGGCGGTGGACGCGGCGGAGGACGCGGCGGAGGCCGCGGAGGCCCCAGGGGCGACGGCGCGCGCGGGTTCGGCGGCCGCGGAGGACGCGGCGGCTTCAGGGGAGGCGGGCGAGGCGGCGGCGGTGGCGGTGGCCGCGGCGGCAGCTATGGCCACAACGGCGGCCGTGGAGGCGGCTACGCAGCGCCACCGCACAGTTCCTACGGTGCACCGCAAGCCCCCGGTCCGTACGCGTACGATGCGCCACCAGCGGCGCCCCAGTTCGCTCCGCAGCCGCCGTATTACCAGCAACCACCACCCACGACGTACGGCCAACCAGTGAACGCACCACCGCCGCAGTACGCGGCCCCGCAGCTTCAAGCGAGCGCGTACCCACCGAACGCGCAGTACCAAGCGCCACCTCCGTACGGGCACCAGTACGTGCCACCACCGCATCACCATCACCAGCAGCAGCAGCAGCAGCAGCCGCCGCCGGCGTACTACCACCAACCGCAGCACCAGCACCAGCAGCCCCCAGCGACTGCGTACCAGCAACCACCTGCCGCGAATGCGTTGCTGCCCACGCCGCAGGCGTCGTACGACCGCCAGCAAGCGTACCTGCCTCGCGCTGCCGCGCCAGCGGCGGCGTCCCCCAGCCAGCCAACCATCTCCTCCAACATACACGAGTCTCCGGCCCATCCGCCGCTGCCACCGGGACCTCCGCCGTCGTCCAGCGAGTACAACCACGAGGCGCCGTTTCAAGACCATAAAGAACCCGTGGAGTTTGCGCTGTCGTCGCCGGCGTTCCGCGCGCAGTCGCAGTCGCAGCCACCGCCGCTGCCTTCAGGGCCGCCACCGCCGTCGCCTGTAGTGGCAGCACAGCAGCAGCAGCAAGCTCCGCAGGGGTACTACCAGCAGCAGTGCCCACCACAGCATCATCCCCAGTCGCCGTCGTACGGCGCCGCGCCGCCAGCGTCGTACCCACCGCCACCTCCGCACCACCAGGCGCCGCCGAGTGACTACCATCACCACCACCAGCAACCGCCACCAAACCAGTACCAGCACAACCAGTACCAGAGTCACGCACCAAGCTATCGCCACAACAGCAGCAACAACAATAGCAGCCGCCCCCACGCGAACGCGAACGCGAACGCTGGCCCGACCCACCACCGACCTCCGCCGCCGACGTACTGCTGCCACAAGTGTCGACAGCCTGGCCACTGGATCCAGCAGTGTCCGCTCGTGCTCGAGGAGAACCAGCAGAAGCAGCAGCAGCGCAACGGCGGCCAGTGGTCCAATGGCCCTTCGTACGCGCCCCACCAGCAGCCGCCGCCGCCTCATCACCAGCACCAGCAGAACGCGTACGCGCGGCCACAATCCCAGCAGCTCGGCCACCCAGCCTTCCAGGAGTACGAGCCGCGCACGGCAAGCTTCCATCACCAGCCTCCGCATGACCAGCCACACCATGAAGCACCACCGCCCATGGCTCGTGAAGGAGATGACGCCCGTTACGACGGCGATGTCTCACCAGCGGCTGCACCACCACCGGCGAACCCGCAGTCCATGGCCTGGCACTGCGAGCCGTGTGAGAAGGCGTTCGCGATCGAGTCGCAGCACGTCGCGCACCTCAAGACCCACGTGCCGTGTCCATCGCCCGACTGCGACTTCGCGGCCTCCAAACGTGTGGTGGGCGCCCATTTCCAGACCACCCACGGCCAGTACGCGGGCAACGGCCTCAAGGAGATCGACGTCGAAGGCCAGAAGTTCATGGTGCTGGTCGGCGATTCGCCTCAAGACATTGAGAAGTGGCGCGCCGAGCGCCGCAAGAAGTGGCCGTCAAGCGCGATTATGACGCGCAAGGCGACGGCTGGATCTGCCGCGGCCAAACAGCCTGCGCTGCCGCAGTCCATGGCTGTCCCAGGCGTGAAGCGCAAGCGCGACGACTCGGTGGCACCGGACGAGGACTTGGAAGACGGCGAGATTGAAGAAGGCGAGGTCGCCGAGGAACCCAACGGAGTTGCTTCGTCAGCAACGACGATGGTGGACACGACGAGGGACGAAGCGCGGACAAGCGAGGAGACCGCGGGCCCAGAGGGGGAGCAGGAGGGGGAGTTTGTGGAGCCCGTGGGCACGGCGAGCGCTGTGCCGTCGACGGCGTCGCCCTCGAAGAAGCTGCGGCCGACGCTGCTGTGCCGCAAGTTCCTCCGCAACCAGTGCGCGTTCGGCGACTCGTGCAAGTTCAGCCACGACCGCAAGGCGTTTGCGTGCCGCGTGATGCAGCAGAGCGGCAGCTGCCCCAAGGGCGACGCGTGCATGTACAGCCACGACGAGTCGGTCGTCAAGCAGCAAACGCTCCAGCAGCAGCAGGCCAAGCAGGGCAAGGCGCTCGAGGAGAAGTGGAAGACGGAGCAGGGCTCGCTGCTGCGCAAGCTGCTGAAGAGCGACATCCAGGTCGAGCAGCGCAAGATGCTGCAGATGGTGCGGCTCATGGTGCAGGAGAACTATTTCCAGCCGACCGATTAGACCCTTCGAGCGAGAGAGCGAGAGAGCAGAGAGACAGCGAGCGGCCGCATCCTCACGCCACTGCGCGTCGTAGAGAGACGACAGAGAGAGAGAGAGAGAGAGCCACGTGTGAATACAGTACGAGTCCTGCGTTGCGATGTTCCCATCGAGACGTCCTCTCGTTGTCCCCCTTTTAATCAGGAGTCTATCCAACGGGTCCGTCGATCCATGGACCATGGACCCTATATACGTACATGAAATCGCGGACATTCCAGGCATTCGGGTCTTGTCAGGCCGCCTAACAAGCCCACCGCCCGATGCTTATTAGAGGTAACAAGAAGTGACCGTGGACCAAGCTTACCACATAGTGTTTCAGGTAACTATCTCTCCGAATAAGCGTTAACCCAACTCTCCTTGCAGCCACATTAAGAACCTTAAATAGAGAGGCAAAAGTTGTGCAACGCACAATAATAGTTTGCGTTCGAATATAGGCTGTCACAGACTATTTTCTAGGACTAAAAAGTTTTGGCACACTCATTTGCCTGGAAAAAATGCCGTGGTTCCGAGTTGAAAGTTGTTGGATTTTGTCATCGCTATCCGGCTTTCAGGGCTATTCGCGTGATAAATAGGATCGGATCGGATACTTCTGAGATTCTGTCGCGAGAAATTCAAAATGGGTTTGCTTCTTTTGTTCAGTACACTTCAACTTGGATCTGGTCGCATGCAGCAGGAGACGGAGCTCACTAACGCAATGACGATGCAGTTGGACTGTGGTGGATTTCCAACAGTATCCTCAACCAGGGTATTATAGTAGGCACGGTCCCTTCGTTACAGTATCCTAAGCAACAATCGACTCTTGTAACTACAGTTGTGCTGTCGGATACCGCCCATGAAGCACAGAGTAATTAGGGGGTGTCAACCCTTCCTTTTTTTGTCCTATAGCCGAAAGCATTTTGCAAAAATTGCTCGATCTATATGCGCATATAGCGAAAACCTACCACCCGTTCTAGACCTCGAGTCCATTTTGTCAGCGGATAGGAAAGGGATATGGGGACGGAACGTTGTTTGTGTGGAAAGTTCCACAAAACTGTTCGGGAAGGGTAATGGCCATTCAGAAAATTCACCAATTTCTCGACTTTTTCCTCCTATCTGCTGATAGCTCTGCATATAGAACCCTATCAGCAACCTCTGGAGGTTGCTGATAGCTTTACACATAGAAATCGCTATATGACGAAAATCGGGAATCCTATGCAGAAAATTCGAAATCCTATCTTCCGATTTGTTTGTAGTTTTGACAACCCCTATTATTACATCCCAAACAAATAGTCTGCGAGTCACAGACTATTTGTCACAGACTGTGACAGACTATTTTCGAATATATCCCAAATAGTCTGTGTTCCGAATTGGTCTGTGACAGACAGACTATTCAACGGTATGACACTGAAAATCGTGGTGGGCGGAGTAGACTACTCCGCCACTACTCAGTAGTGGCTTCATGTGCAATGCCTGTGTGAATAATATGAAAATATTTACAGATACACCTTTAGTACACCCCTGGATCCTCATCAGCGAGCGTTCAGGGCACGCTGCAAATCCATGGTGCACGCTGTCGCCTCGGTGTGTTCGAATATTAGTCGCAGACCATCTTCAGAAAGCGTTCTTGGGCGATTGAGGAGTTCTTGATGAGGAATGTTCTCTTCGTCGTATCGTGCTCTGGGCATTATGGCCATTCTACTGTTGTAGTACCACTTGGACTGCAGAACAGAATTGGCCACAAAAAGCAATCACCACAGACCACGCGACCGAACCAACAACTGCATGGCGAACGGTTCTCGGCGGGAACACAACAGGGTCACTCCGGTATAGTGTTCTGACGTCTCATATGGTGCCCTTCGGTACGAACATATTCGACACTATTCTCGGTACCACCAGCATGAACGCCATCTATCAATGTCCTTATACACAGGCATACCAGGCAGTGGATACTCGCCTGTCGCCTACCCTGCCAGGGATAGTCCACTCAACACGGCAGCTGATTTGTCACGGACAAGTTGTCAGTGCGAAAGCTGAGCCGCTTTTCATCGGACATATCGCGCAGGAGGCGCAGGGGTCGTCGCTCCGCCATGGCATTACAACTTGCTCTCCTCTATTGCCCTTCACGCTTCCATCTCCCTTCCCCCCATTCCGCTCGATCTGGAAGGCTTCCCGGATCGACCGGAATGGAGGAGGGGAGATGGCAGGTGGAGCAGACACAGCTCACGC
>JAADVV010000133.1:0-25621 GCA_023335905.1 Pythium pyrilobum | reverse complement strand
CCCCCCCCCCCCCCAACGTGGGGGAGGCGTTCACGCTCTTACTGGGGTTGTATCATTTCGACAGAGTGTGGACGACATGCTTGGGCAGATGACGCAGCTTGACCTCAGTACGATCCTCAATAGCGACCGCTCGCTCAACGAGACGACTGTGCGCGAACACGCGCGGCTCAAGGTCGGGTCCTACCTCAACACGCCGACGTTCACCGAGTCCGACACGCCTGACACGACCGAGGTGAACACCACGGTTAACACCAGTGCGTACGGCTTTGATGCAACCGAGTGGCGGACGATGATTGCCAAGATCCAGGAGATCTTCATGGAAGTGGCTGGCCACCCAGTGCTGTACGGGCTCGACTCAGTCCACGGCGCTATCTACGTGCGTGGCGCGACCATTTTCGGCCAGCAGATCAACGGAGCGGCGAGTTTCAACCCCGAGTTGGTGTACAATATGGGCAGAATCACGGGTCGTGACACGGCGGCGGCGGGGATCCCGTGGGTGTTCGGGCCCATCCTTGAGATCGCGCAGAATCCATTGTGGTCGCGAACGTTTGAGACGTTTGGCGAAGACCCATTTGTCGTCTCGGTGATGGCGGACGCAATCATCCGTGGACTCCAGAGCAATAACCAGACGGCGGCTTGCATGAAGCACCTCATCGCGTATTCCAAGACTCCGACGGGCCACGACCGTGACGGCGTCACGGTTTCCGACTATGACTTGCTCAACTTCTTCGCTCCGCCATTCCTCGCTGCCATCAAAGCTGGCGCCAAAACGGCCATGGAGAGCTACATCTCGGTCAATGGCGTACCAGTCGTGGGCAATACCAAGATCTTACAAGACCTTGTCCGCCATGACATGGGGTTTGACGGGCTGATCGTCTCTGATTGGGCCGAGATCGTCAACCTCCACGAGTGGCACCATGTCGCCAAGAGCCAGCAGGACGCCGTTCGCATCACGATGACGAAGACACCGCTGGATCTGAGCATGGTGCCGTATAACACGTCATTTATCACGATGGCGAAGCAAGTCGTGGGCGAACATCCCGAGATTCGCGACCGCGTGCGTGCCTCTGCTCGTCGAATGCTCAAGTTGAAGCTCGAGCTTGACTTGTACAACCATCCAGTACCAGGCGAGGGATCTGTTCGTTTGGTTGGTGGAGATAGCGATCGCCAGGCAGCGCTGAACCTGGCGCGCGAGTCGATCATTCTACTCAAGAATGACGAGCAGGTGTTGCCATTGCCGCCGAGCAGCCGCGTCTTCTTGACTGGTCCGTCTTCAGACAACATCGGGAACCTGTGCGGAGGTTGGACGATCAAGTGGCAGGGCGAAACCGGCAACACTCTGTTTCCGAAAGGTATGAGCGTGAAGCAAGGCATGCAAGATATCGTCGCAGCATCTGGCAGTCTTCACCACTTCAATGGACTTCGTGTCGATGGCTCGTTCTCGGATGAAGACATGGAGCTGGCGAAGAACATGGCCAAAGAAGCTGAGTACACCGTGGTCGTGATGGGAGAAGGACCGTACGCCGAGAAGCCTGGTGATCTCGATGACCTCGCCCTGCCGATCGGCCAAGTCGAGTATATTCGTGAGCTTGCTTCAACCGGAAAGAAGATAATCGTTGTCCTAGTTGGTGGCCGCCCACGCCTTCTCCACGACCTGCCACAACTAGCACATGCAGTTGTGTACGCTCTGCTGCCAGGCGAGGTTGGAGGCCAGGCGATCGCCGAGATCCTGTACGGTGTGACGAACCCAAGCGGGCGCTTGCCGATCACGTACCCGAAGCACGCAGCCAACGTTGCCATTCCATACAACCATCGCGTGAGCACGCGCTGCAGTGACAATAAACCGTGCGAGATGCAGTGGGAGTTTGGGCGTGGGCTGAGCTACTCCAAGTTCGAGTACCGCAACCTCAAGCTGAGCAAGACTGCGACCAATGGTAACGACGGCGACGACATTGACGTGCGTGTGACTGTCACGAACACGGGCGATCGCGACGGGCTCGAGACGGTCATGCTGTTCATCACACAGCCGTACCGCGAGATTTCGGTGCCTGAAGTCAAGCAGCTGAAGAAGTTTGAGAAGATTCTCATCAGAGCGGGTGAGCAGCGCGAGGTGGCATTCACGTTGACGCGCGAGGACTGGAGTGTGTACGACCCCCAGATTGGCAAGGGATTCAACCGCGTCACGGAGGACAGCGACTTTATCGTCGCCATCAAACCTGAGACGACCTGCGATCTGGAGTCAACCAGCCCTCTCTGCGCAACCTTCAGTGTCCACCCATGAAGTACTATGCCAACGAGGTCTCCGTGATGTCAGCGAGACCGTAGATTTTGCATAATCCTTCCGTGTTCATTACTAGAACGTGTCTTTCGGATCTGGCGCTGTCCTCTTTGAAGTACACTGTGTGAATCATCCGGTCTGCGTCTGCTGGTGACCACGGACTTCTCGGTCCCTCTACTTCACTCACCCATGACTCCATAGCTCTCGCTGTCGCGAATCAAATGCGTATCCGCGAGCTCGAGGAACTCGAGCACAAGCGCCTGGCCTCGCGTGTTGCTGCACCGCTTGCACACCTCGAGCAAGTACCCGTGAAGGCGGACCGTCTTCTCCTTCAAGTACGTGGGATCGAACTTGTTCCACATCCGCGTCGCCGGGAAGGCAGGCACTTGCTCATGGGGGAAGATCTTGCGGAGCTGGCGGTGGAGCTTGCCGAACTCCGAGTAGCGGCGGTGCACCATACGGATGCCGTGCGAGGACGAGTTGACTTGGATCGCGTACGTGACATACTCGACGCCCTTCTCGTCGTGCTTGACCGAGTACCCTTCGATCTTGGTCTGCAGGTACTCTGCTTTCTTCTCGCCGTTGCTGCTCACTGAGGAAGCCCTCTCACGCGTGAGGAGGACCGCCGACGGACTGTTCTCGAGCAGCTCCTTGTAGCGGATCACCTTGGCCTTGGGCACGAGAGAGAAGTATTCGAGCCAAACATTGAACGACGGGTGGTCGCGCACTCGCATATCGACGGAGCTACCCGTGCGTGACACCACGCGGAAGAGGTACTGCGCCTCGTAGCTGAAGATCGTCGACTTGCGCAGCTTGAACTGGCCGATGAAGTCCAAGCGCGGCGAGTTCTCGAAGCACGACAGTTGGTCGTCCTGGAGCACGATCCAGCGGTTGTTCCAGCCTTCGTACCATCCTCCCTTGTGCGACTTCTCCTGGAGGAAGCCCGTCTTGATCGCCGAAAAGAAGTCGACGCTTTGGTCGGCGAACAAGTCCGTCAGGTGACGTGTCTCCTTGTGTCTACACCAAGCATTCTATCGTCAGCATGGGGGCCATTCGCCACTGTCTCTAGTACCAGCATATACGAACTTGTGGGATCGGTGCGTCACGGGAGCATCGGGATGGCCGCCGCCACTCTTCAGAATCGTGTGATTGATACTGCTGAGCCACTCATCTCTCGCAGGCGTCGACGACGCTCGGAGCACGTACGACTCTTGACTCGACACCGACATGCGAGGGGGCCGGGAAGGAGACTTTGGAGCCACAGCAGGAGCCTCATTTGCGATGATGCGCAGCGTGAACGAGTCGTCGCCGTACACGGCCTTCGTCAGCGGCGTCAGCTTGACGCACCACTTGCGTTTGCAGGCAACTTCCTGAAGGCGAGGCAAAATGTACAAGCGCTCGTTGTCTAACGCGACGATCCGCTCGTTGTAGAAGCCCGTGCATCGGTCGCGAATGCGTGCGTTGGACGTGAGCATGACCTTGGAGTGCGGCGTCAGCTCGACGATGTTTCGCATGAGCGTCGGTAGTGGGCGCTGGGCACTCATGTAGCGGTGCAGCTTCTCTACGACGGGCTTGCACAGCTGCATGATCGTGAACATGACGACGTCTTCGCTCATCCAGTACGACGAGTGGGACGCCGACGCGTACGCGATTTCCATCATGCCCTGCTCGCGCTTGCGCCGCTTCATCACGTAGTCAATCCGGTGAGGAAATCCGTGGACCGGACTCGTGACGCGCTCAAGCATTTCCTGGATCTTGGCGAATCCAAGCGTACGAACTGCGTGGGCCTGGCGAGGAGGTATCAGAGAAAGCCGAGTCAGCTTCCCCTCATTCAAATCGAGTAGCATTGGTGGCGACAAATGCACCCACCGAGATCAATTGCACCGGCGGCTTGTCATGCATATCCTCCTTAATGAGAGGCTCGACACGGTACGCGATCGGGTCGATCGGGTGGAAGATGTTGTAGTACCGAACACAGTTGGGCATCTTGAAACCTTCCTTGAAGTGGCCATCTTCCAGATTGAGTTCGCCACGCGACAGCACCATCACCGGCACGGGGGAGCTGCATTTCCAGTAAGACAGTAGTGCGTGTGAGCGATGGAGCGGTACTAGCAGTGCATACCAAATCGAAACGTACCCGACACCGAAAAAGTTCTCGACCTTGAAGTCCAAGCCTGGGAAGCGAACACCGTTGGCGGCGACGTCGCCCGCATCATGCGTGAGGATGTCGTACGTGATCGCAGAGCCGAGCGAGTGCGCAAAGATCGAGATCTTGCCGTCCCAGCCAGGGTGTTCCTCCTTGAACACACGGTACTTTTGGTTCAACTGCTGCGTCACGATGTCGATGATGAGCTGGCCGTAGCAGGGCGACAGGTAGTAGAGCACATCCATCAGCGTCTCCTTGTTGAACTCGCGGATGCTGCCGTTGGGAAAAGATCAGTACACGCGCGTGGAAGTATCATGTTTCATGGGGCACGGCAATGCACTGGGACTTACCTCGCCGAACCTTCGGGACAGATGAGGTCGAACACGCTGTCCACGCCGGTCGGTTCGTGGAGATCTTCGTGCCACTCGATCGACTGCATCTCGAGCGCGAGCGGAATGTCGTGGAACATGGTCTCGAGCATGGATCGGAAGAGATCGCGGAACGAGTGGTTGCCTCCCTCGAGCCCGACCTGGCCGTCCCACGACTTGAGCTCGCCCTCCTGGAAGTCGATGTGCTGGCCGATGCCGTGGATGATGAACATCAAGTGGTTCACGGTGCTCAGACGCAGCTGCACGCACAGACCGTGTCAGCACCATGGCGGAGAAACACCCCGTCTTTCGAGCCAGCGCCACGGCGTCTCACCGTCGAAGGAAGCTCGTCAATGTTGTCGTCTTCGCTGTCGTTGTCGGCCGTGTCCACATCTACGTGCATACCCGTACGTATCAGTCGCGGCCTTCTTCCCTGTCTAGCTCAGCCACGTCGCGTACCGGGGGCGGGCTCGTTGATGTTGTTCATGTTGCTCCAGCTCTTGTTGCGTTCCTCGAGCTCGTGGTGCTTTCCCTTGGCGCCGCCGAAATGCGCGTAGTGCTGCTTGAGCAGCGGGATGCGCACCTCCGGCTTGGTCAGCAGCCGCGCAAAATCGAGAATGATCGACTGGATCTGCTCGTCGCCCATGTGGGCCGCCAGGTACGCGTAGAACTCGGCCGCCGACTCCTGCTCCGTGCCGAAGAGCAGCGCGTGGGTCTTGAAGTTCTCGAACTCGTCCTCATCCTCGCCAAACGCGACCTGCGTAGCATGGAGGAGACGAAGAGAATCGAATTTGGTGTGGATCAGTACATCATGTGCAACCCGAGTCTAAAATCTGGACAAGAAACGTCTGGGTCCGCCGTCCGTACGTACCCGCACGCGCTCGATGACCTGGTCGTTCAGTGCGCGCGCGGCCTTCTTCGACTTGACGGGCTCGACGTCGTGGAAGCCCTCGGGCAGCTCGTCGTCGTCGTCCTCGACGCCCTCCGACTCGTCCGACGCGTCCGTGCCGTTGGGCGACAACGGGTGGCCCATGTTGAAATGCGCCGGATTCGTCGCGACCATGCCCATGCTCTCCTGCACGCAACAACACGCCCATCCCCCAAAAAAACCAGTCAGCAACAGAGAGAGAGAGAGAGAGAGAGAGAGAGAGACGCGGGAAGGCGTCGTGCAACGCCCGCACCCGAATCTTCTGCCGGAAGAGCTCGACAATGTCGGCGACCATCGAGTCGCAGTCCTGCAGCGCCGACAAGTTGTGCCACACGGTCTCGCGCGAGAGCGCCGCGAGCTGGAGCCCGTTCCACTCGACCGACATCTTGCCCTCGGCCTCAAAGTTCTCCACCTCGCCCATGAGGTGCTCCATGCGCTTGATCAGCTCCGTGATGTGGCGCTTGTAGCGCGCAATGTACTCGCGCGGGAAGAACGCCTTCTCCGGCAGCGCGTCCTCCGTCGCGAACATGGGCACGCTCTCCGACGTGTCCACCGGCGGCAAGACCACGGGCGCCGCCATCGTTTATGCGTTCCCGGGTTGGTTTTGCTTTCTGGGTTTGGGTTTTGGTCTCGCGGAACGCAGGCTGTAGAACGGTTCCCCGCCCCTCCCCCTCCCTCCCGTCCGCTGCGCTTGCTTGGTGGACGACGTGTTGCACTTTCACGATTGCACCCCACTCCCACGGGTAATCCCACTGAGTCCACTGCGCCTGCCTGCACTGGATCACCCAATGCAGAGTGATGGTCGATCTCTCCCTTCGCCGCTGTGATACAGGTGCGTGAGTTGCCTGTGTCTCTCTGTTCCCCGAGTCGAGTCGGTCGGACCCGGGGAAAAAAAAAAGTGGGTATGGAATGACTCCATGCGTGGACCACATGACGGCGCTGACTTTTGCGTTCCGCATCAGAGTCAGAAATCGGAGTCTGAGACGATCTTTTGACACTGAGACGTGTGACGAGAATTGACGAGCACCATGGATTGACAGACCGCACTTGATCACGCTGCTCGCCTTTTGTATTTCTTCCGGTATCGACAGCGCATGCAACTGGGGTGTGGGTGGGGTGTTTACTTCTTGCCCTTCTCCTCTATCCAGGTCATGTAGTCGTCGATGAGCACGGGCCACGCCTCGTTCTCGTCGTAGTTGCTGTACGACGCCTCCACCTTGAAGAAGAACTCGATGAGTAAGTCCCACGTGTCACGCGTCACGCCCTTGCACGGGTTCTTCTCGGTCAGGAACTCAAGCCAGTCGGCCGTGAGCTTGGGGAATCGCTTCGACAGCAACAGTTCCCACATGGGCGTCGCGATGTCGATGGCCAGGCTCTTCTGGCCCGGCTCCTTGGAGAAGCCAAAGCAAAACGAGTAGAACTTCTTGAAATCGCTGTCGCTCTCGATGAATTTGGGCAGGTTAGGCACCTCGGCCTTGAGCTTCTCCGCCGAGTCGCAGTGCAGCGTCTTCATGCCGCGCGTCCACTCCTTGCGCGTGAACGCACACATGTACGCGGCGTCCATCTTCCACGCGATCACGAGCACGCCAATGTCCTGTGGGTCGATGCCCACATCTTCGCAAAACTTGAGGATTCCATCCTCATTGATCTGGTCGTCTTCGTCATCCGCATCTGCCCAGGTAGCAAAAGCAAATGAGTGTGAGTGAACACCACTGAATAATTGGGTTGAGCAGGTGTAGAACGACCGTCTCACCAGCGTACTGGTCAAACCAGGCCTCCACAGCCTCTGTAGAGACGGACGAGTCGTTGCCACTATGCAATTGGAAACGTGCATAATTGGATCAGTCTCTGCGAGCCAACCAGTCGGAAACGCGACGCATCGCCAGTCTCACTTGGCTTCAATGCTCTCGCCACCGTTCGAGTAGAAGTCATCCACCGCGCGCATCAAGTCCCACTTGAACATCTCCAGGTACGAGCGCGCCGTGCTGTCGCTACATTCCCCATCCATCATATACCATCAGTCATAATCCGCTCGGCTGCTCCATGGGTTCTCTCTGTCGCATACGTACGAGGCATTGGTGGTGTTCTTGAACCGCTCGACCTTCTCCTTCTTGTCCTTCGTCAGATAGGACGACTACCACATCGATACAAAGGGTCAGTCTCTCGTCGCTTGCCTCCCGTTCTTACACAGGCAGGCGAGCGCCTCAGCAGCGCCCGCCGCCATCAGAGCATCCGTGGGGGCTCACCATTGTGGGCGGGTTCGTCGGAGGGAATTTCTTTGCGCTTTCGGGTCTCTCCAGATGGGGAGCAGCAGTCTTGGTCGGACCCAAGGGCGCCAAACTCTGGGTCCACTTCGGTGCTCTCATTAATAGCCGGTAAACTCTTGAATGAAATAGTGTGGCCCACATAAACAAACCAGCGAACTTAATTGAAATCTGTGCGCCGCCTATGTGATGAGTGACGTCAATCAGGCCAACGCAAGTTCCGCTCCGGATGCATTGAGTATGCAATCTCCAGCAGGTCTGGTAGATACAGGAAGAGTCAAACGACGGGACGGATACTTGGATACATATAGATTCATACAGGTGTATGGTACCGCGCTGAGTGGATCTGTTTCGCCGGCTCAGATGTGGCGTCGTTTCCCGGCCTGTCCGCGAGCCGCGACCAACAACTTGATGAACAAGCCGAATGGAACGGGGATGGTTGTGCAGAACAGTCGCCATTGCCAGTGCGTGTACACAGTGCTGACGTGGAGAACAGTAATACAGTAATACAGTACTCCACGTCAGCACATGATGTCTCAGGCTGAGGCCCATCGTGGATGAGGCTCACGCTCGCGATCTCGTCCGACCGAGCCGCTTGGTCGCTCTTCCCTTCGCTTTGCCACTGTGCAATTTGCCCTCTCCCCGAGAACAGCCCTCCTCCACCACTCACACCATGTCGACCGACCGCCGCACCATCAAGGCCTACGGCGCCACCAAGCCTGGACTCATCGTCGAGCCGATCGAGTACGTCTCGCGTCCGCTCGGCGAGGAGGACGTCGAGATCGCCATCTCGCACTGCGGTGTCTGCGGCTCGGACCTCCACACGATCACGGGCGGCTGGGGCGCCGCCAACTACCCGGTCGTGCCGGGCCACGAGATCGTCGGCCACGTCACGGCCGCCGGCTCCAAGGTCACGCGCGTGCAGGTCGGTGACCGCGTCGGTGTCGGCGCCATGGTCTTCTCGTGCCAGCAGAAGGACTCGTGCAAGGAGTGCGCGGCCGACCAGGACTCGTACTGCTCCAAGCTCGTGGGCACGTACAACAGCAAGTACGCCGACGGCGAGAAGTCGTACGGCGGCTACGCCGAGTACGTGCGCGTGAGCAGCAACTACGCGTTCAAGATCCCGGAGTCGCTCCCGTCGGACGTCGCCGCGCCGCTGCTCTGCGCCGGTGTCACGGTCTACGCGCCGCTCAAGAAGCACGTCAAGGCCGGCGACCGCGTCGGCATCGTCGGCATTGGCGGTCTCGGCCACTTGGGCATCCAGTTCGTCAAGGCGCTTGGCGCCACGCCCGTCGCGTTCTCGCTGTCGCCCAACAAGGAGGAGGCCGCGCGTGAGCTCGGCGCGGAGGACTTTGTCGTCATGTCGAACGAGGAGGCCGTGAAGAAGGCGGCGCAGTCGGTCAACGTGCTGCTCGTCACGGCCGACGCTGAGGGCCAGAACTGGAACATGTACCTGAGCTTCATCGCCGTCGGCGGCTCGCTCGTGCTCGTCGGCCTGCCGAACGATAAGATCAACTTCTCGCCGTTCGCGCTCGTGCTGCGTGCGATCAACTTTGTCGGCAGCCTCATCGGCGGCATCAAGGACACCGAGGACATGCTCGCGCTCGCCGCCGAGAAGAACGTGCGTCCAGTGATCCAGAAGCTGCCCATGAGCAAGGCCAACGAGGGTATCGAGATGGTCGACAAGAACAAGGTGCGCTACCGCGTCGTGCTCGAGAACTAAGAGCCTCCGTTCTGCGTTTGTAGTTCGTTGGGAGGCAGGACTCCTTCCCCTCGTGAGTAGCCCAACTACACACTTGCACAGAAATAGATACCCCTAGATGTGCCTTCCTCCATCCATTTGCTGCGCATGAATGAAGCCTGCGATTACGCGGACCATGGGGACCTCTGAGTGGATGCCCAACAACTTCCCATCGAAGATGCCAGCTCGTAGGAGTCGTACGAGCTGGCATCCTACGGTAGGACAGCTTCTTTCAGTGAACATGCGCACCGCCTCTGGACGAGTCGCCCGAGAGACGACGCAAATGAAAAAAATCCAAAGGCAATGTATTTTCATCATGGGGTGTTTCGGTTCCTGATCGAGCGAGGCAACATGCCAAGCGAAAGCAAAATAAAAAAGCATCTACCGCAAAAAGTCAAATCCTGCGAAGACCGAATAAGTCCAAAGCATACAAATACCACGTGATGTCTTCGTCCATGCGGGAGCTCAGACCCAGTGCGCGGTCGTGATGAAGCGGCCGCCCTCGCGCACGCGGTTCGTCGCGACGTTGCTGCGGCCAGAGTACCGCGGTCCACGCTTCCAGTTGCGTCGGTGGCGCTTCTCCAAGTAGCGGTGCAGCGCGTACTTCTTGTACGGCGACTTGTCGCTCTTGCAGATCCAGCACGACGCCGGGTCGTGGCGGTACTCCTTGTCCTTAACGCTGGCCGTGGACGCCGCCTTCTTTTCCTGGCAGGGCTTCGGCGACACGGCCGTCACCGGACGAAGGGCGGGAACGCACGTCGCCGGCTTCAGCGTGAAGCCCGGAGCACCAAACGCGAGGTCCATGCGTGGGATCTCCACGCGCGGAATACGCGAGTCCAGATTCTTGAAGATCGGCGTGCGGATCACGCTGCGCGGGTCGAGCGGCGCTGAGGTCGCCCACGTCGGAGGCGCGGGGATCATCTGCACCGAGATCGAACGCGCCGCGTCGTCCTCCGTCTCGTCGTCGTCGTCGTACTCTTCCGAGTCGTACATCGCCTCGACGTCGTCGTCCGAAGTCCCGGTCTCGACTGCGTCCGACATGCCCGCGGCCTGCTCGGCCACCAGCGAGTCAAACATCGACGAGAGCTCGTCCACGTTCACAACGTCCTTCTCCAGATCGCCGATCCAGTCGCCCGTCACGTCGGCACCGGTCGCCACCTCTTCGTCGTCGCACGGCAGCGGAAAGTCGGCGAGACCTCCATCCTCGAGCTCCTCAAAGATCGCCGACAGGTCCTCGACGTCGCGCGCGAGCTTGTCGTCGTTGAGCTTGTCCAGCAATCCGTCAGTCGGGTTGGCGGCCACGCCAAAGAGCGGCTCGCCGCGCTTGCCGATCGCGAGCGGCGGCAGCGCGCCGAGGTCGTCGCTCCAGGCGCCGAGCGCCGGCTCATGCAGCCACTGCTGGGCTGCCTCTCGTTCCACTTGGCTCAACATCTTGTCTTGCTGCTTCTTGTTCTTGTTCTTCTTGTGTGTTCTCTTCTTTGCTTCTCGTTCACGTGTTGTTCATTCGAGGAAACCATTGTTCTTCCAGTCCGATCTACCTTGCCATCTCTTTTTTCTCAAGTACGTTCTACCACTTCCTCGTTGCTAAGAGTTTCATCCTCTTGACCATACCAAAAATCGTCACCTCGATACGATTTGACTGCCTTCTACTTTGCCATATTCTCCATGGGGATCAAATACGGACAAAGGAAAAGCAGCAAACCCGTCGAAGTGTCTTCTTCTAGTACATCATGGTTGGTGATGATACTCCTTCACGCGCGCGGAAAGACAGACCCGGACTTAGAAAGACATCGTCTCCCTACAGTTCTTGTCGCAATAAAATGCGTTCTGCTCAACACTCGTGACGGGGGGGAGGGGGCCTTTTGCGGCGAAATCGGGAATGGAGAGCATGGAGAGAATTCGGCGGCGCGAGAAGAGCTGCTCGGCAGCCGAGAGGGCGGCGCGTGGAACCGATATAAGGTTTGGCAGGTCCGCGGAGCCGACCGCTGGTTCTTGTGACGAGAAAGCGGGTGACTGCGCATTCCACAAGAATACGATCGAGTTTGACGAGATGACGAAGGCCATCACGACAGATTGCAGAACGACCAGCACTCCCGCAACCGCTTGACGTGCGCTCGGAATGCAGTCCAACCCAGATGAGAAGTTGCGGGATTTGGCTGATTGATCAGCAGTCAAACAGCCTGATAACACGCGGACAAGCTACTGATGTATAATCAAAGTCGGACCTGGCGTTGCACGTGCTGTGTGCATGCGACAGAGTGCATACCTACACTCGCAGTCGCAGACAGTGCACGCCAGCTTCTCCAGAGCTGAACCTTGTATTATATGCAGTACAGATTCGGACGTATTGTTATGACAGCGGTGTACTGTCAACCACCTCAACAGAGCATCGGCATGCACTACCCTTCTCTTCCCAGATACTGGCCTCTTTCCCCATTCGTACTTAGAACGTTGTCAACAGTACGCTCGACTCGCGCCATTTTTGCAGTCGCGGGAAAGGCACAGGCGAGCAGTGCGTGCGTGAATCGAGAGACGTCAGGGGCGATCTACACGGGCAGCATGGGCCAGCACCAGCGCATCGAGAACGAAGCGTCTATCATCTAAGGCACGTACGGCGGGATGGACAAGCCGCTCTACCTCAAGACCAAAGAGGTCGTCGCGCTCAAGCTTATCTTTCCAAGATGCAGAAACTGTCCATGAGCCCCAACGGCAAGCTCAAGATCGCCGAGTTTGGCGCGTGCGTTGGGCATCCCCGTGGTGACGTACACGCACGAGGTCGTCACGCTCTGGTACCGTGCGTCAGCGTCCCTAAAACGGCGCCATACTGGTCTGGTCGATTCGGCGCCAGCAGCACACGCCCACAGCGACCTTCTGCAAATGACAGGAGTCTATTCACGATGCCATCAATGAAAGATCGAGCCGTGATCGGTCGCGTCTCCAGCCACGCAGGTGCTGGAGCTTCGTTCAGACCGTCACCGCAGCCACAAACGCGTTCACATTGTCCACTTCCCAGTCCATAATGAAACCAGGATCATTGTCGCCGATCTGGATTGACGACAGGTACTCGTCGAGCTACTATACCGTCACAGCACTCACTACAGGGATTGCTGCAGGCCAAGAAAAGACGTCGCAAAGCCTCTTGTCGAAGGACTCGACCGACCTTAGCGCGCGCGACGCCGAACCAGACTTCGTCCGCTTGGTCGCGCGCTTACCACCACCAATCTGATGTCGTTTGATGCGCACCGCGCGGCGTGGTCTACCTCACTCGCTCACACCTACACGGTCTTGTCGCGTTCTCCTGTCGCAAGACAAGAAGGGTCTACGAACTCCCTGAAGTTCGTGTAGTAAGGAAGGAACGGGGGGGGGGCAAGAGGAACCATACCCAGGAGCATCGTGGGATCGTGGGATTTACTAGCCAGGTATCTAAATAATTACTAGCCAGGTATCCAACCTGGCAATTTATCCACTTCCGACATTCAGCGATATTTTCATTGCAACTCCGCACTATAGACAAGGCATGATTCTATACAGGTGGCACACTGTACGGCGTGACTGTACAGTGCACGCTTTCCTGCATAATGATGTGGTCTGCACTACTCTTCTCTACCCAAATACTCGCCTCTTGCCTCTCTCTCTCTCTCTCTTCCCACTCGTACTTAAAATGGCATCTGCGGTACGCACGACTCGCGCCATTTTTCGCGTCCCCCTCCTCGGCAACTTTGAACAGGCAAAGGCGGAAGAAGCAGCGGCAGAGGAAACCCTCCGAGGGATTTGAGCGGCGATCCACACGGGCAGCATGGAGCGGTACCAGCGCATCGAGAAGGGAGGGTCTATCGGCGAAGGGACGTACGGCGTGGTGTACAAGTCGCTCGACCTCAAGACCAACGAGGTCGTCGCGCTCAAGCGCATCCGCCTCGAGACCGAGGACGACGGCATCCCGAGCACGGCGCTGCGTGAGATCTCGGTGCTGCGCGAGCTCGAGCACCCCAACATCGTGCGGTACGCGTAGCCTCAGAATGTTTCATGAATGGTCGATGGAGGGACATCCGTTCTCATGGGTTTGTGGGGCGTGTGTAGACTGCTTGACTGCCTGCAGGAGGACGGCAAGCTCTTCCTCGTATTCGAGTTCGTGGACAAGGACCTTAAGCGGTTCATGGAGCACAAGCTCGGCAACCTCGACGCTGCACTCATCAAAGGGCTGCTCTACCAGCTGCTGCGCGGCCTCGCGTTCTCCCACTCGCGGGGCATCATGCACCGGTATGACGCCTTGGTTTCCTTTCCGGAGGGGAGAATTCAAGTGGCTAATGACAAATGGGAATTCCCCTTCCTCTCTCAGGGACCTCAAGCCGCAGAACCTGCTCGTGAGCCTGAACGGCAAGCTCAAGATCGCTGACTTTGGCCTCGCGCGTGCGTTCAGCATCCCTGTGAAGAAGTACACGCACGAGGTCGTCACGCTGTGGTACCGCGCGCCGGAGATCCTGCTGGGCCAGGAGATCTACTCCCCGCCCGTGGATATCTGGTCCGTCGGCGTGATCTTTGCCGAAATGCTGACCAAGAAGCCGCTTTTCCCAGGCGATTCCGAGATTGACCAGCTCTACCGTATCTTCCGGTGCGTTCGAGCCTCGCTGGGTCACTTCCTTCGTTTCTCGCATTCTGACACTCACTATGGATTTTCAGACTGCTCGGCACGCCGGACGAGAAGGTGTGGCCAGGTGTGTCCCAGCTGCGCGACTACGCGCCCACGTTCCCCAAGTGGAGAAAGAAGGACGCGCGCGAGGCGTTCCCGCAGCTTGACGACGACGGCATCTCGCTGCTCGAGGCCATGCTGCGCTACGATCCGGCCACGCGCATTAGCGCGAAGGAGGCCTTGCGCCACCCGTTCTTTGACGATGTCGACTCGGAGTACGTTTAGAGGGGGAGCAGAATCGGCCGTGACTAACCCTACACAGCATCGGGCCGTGGCGGTCAGTACGGCATTTTCCCGTTGCAGTAGTTTTCTATCTTTCTCTCGTTACCGTAATGCATCGAACAGACCTCTATTTACACGCGAACATCGAGCCTCACCGGGTCATTCCCATTGCACGTGGAGGTCGACATCCTCATTGTCGGTACGCAGGCACGTGGTTGTCTGCTGCGGATCCGTGAGATCGTCCAGCTCGCTCGTCTCCAGTCGGCCCTGGACGTGCATCGCCGAGGGGAATGCCGCATGGATTCCATGGGCTGCAACTTCAGCAATCGAGAGCCGCGACTGCCAGTCTACACAGCACCCGAGTCACTGGAAGAAGCACCACAAATACACGTATGACAAGTGTACACACCTGCTGATTCTGAGAACCGGTCGGCGAACGTCAGGTAGTCGAGCACGGGGTCCCCGACGTGGACATCATCAGCAGGAAAGGACGCGTTCGTGTCATCTTGGTCTGCGAGGGGTGGAAGCTGGCCCGTCATGAGAACAGCATAACGCTCAGGGTGCGCGACCGAGAACGGCTCGGATGTGAGCTCCACGTCAAGCTCCGCAGTGTCTGCAGGAACACGATTATCAAGGCTCAGCTTCGCAGACAGGATGGCCGAGAGAGATAGCATTGAGCGGAGTCGATACGAACCTGGACCTTCCGTCCTTCCAGGTGAGGGACGACGCGTCTCCGAGTGGTGGAGCAGCAGCTCGACGTCGTGGATGCTGCTGAGGATGTCGTTGAGAAAGGCCTCGCGATCCATCGGCTCGCGTAAACCGACTTCGTGCTGCGACACAGGCGGAGGAGGCGACTGAATTGTTTCCCCCGAGCTACTATCACGTGCATTTTCCGCGACTGGCGTGATGAGCCCATGGGTTCCATCCGCAAGCCCGCCGCAATCTCCGACGAGTGATTGGTTGTGCAACCTGCTGCTCGCATGGATCTCGGAAATTGATTGGTCGTCTTGACTGTTGCTCATCGCCGCGGTTGACCCACGATCCCACCGTCGCGGGCCGCCCCAGTCGTCACCCACGAGCCTCGAACGGGGCCCATCGCTTCGTGTACGCTGAATCCCCATCTCCTCCGGATTCGATGTCTCTTGTTGTCGTCGTTGAGATGGTGTGTTGAGTCGTGCGCTATCACGATTCAGATTGGCGTTGCCACGATCTTGATGGTCGGTCTCATGGAAGCCGCCGGCATCGTAATTCTCAGCACCGCTCCGGTGCGAAACACGCTCGACCTCGCCACCATGGCTCACAAATTGGCCTCGCTGTTCCTTGCGCAGTTCTTCGTCCCCGTGGCGGCGTCGTACCGGGGCTGTGCCGTAGTCCTCATCGCGTTCTCTTCGCATTGCCACCTGGAAGGCGCTCGCAGTGTCCCCGTCCCTGGGCCTCCTGGCCCCACGCGCACTCGCCGACTCGGCTCTCAGCAAACCCTGGAATCGCCGCAGCTTGTCGGTCTTGGACTGGCCTTGTTGGCGCCGCAAAAAGTCCATGACCACGTCCAAGTCCTGGCTTCGCTTTGTGAGCATCGATCCTTTGCCTTCCATCGCGAACACGAGCATGAGAAACTTGACGACGATCACGATATTTGCAGACTTGGTGTCGCGGAGGTCACTGGGCTCGTCGACCCACTTCAGCCGCGACGCGCAGCGCACCAGCGCCTCGACAAATGCTGGAAAACTAAGAGTCACTTCGTTGCTGGCCACAGACAACGTTGTGTCGTGCCGAGAGCCGGCGGATCCGACGGCTTCCTCCAGCTCCCTACGGTCGAACAACTGCGGGTGGACGTTGCAGGCCTTCATGAGTCGCATGAACGCCGTCCGATCCATCACTTTCTCCCCAGTCTTCACGCTTTTCTCGGGCCGCCAGACGAAGAACTGCTCGAGCGGCTTCTGGTACTTTTTGAAACACTTGATGAGCTTCGGGAGACTCCCCACGACATCATGTGGAAGCTCGCAGCGGATCCAAAATGGACGACGCTGTTGGCAGTCGGCGTGAGTCAGCACCGCAGCTCGGCCGTGGCGCCGACATAAGTGGATGCTCACGAGCCACCCCAGCGTGTCAAATCTTTCTGAGCTGCCGTCTCGAGCGGACGAATAAGCCGGATGCTTCTCCACAAACTCCTCCAACAGGCCACGCAGCACGTCATGTGGTGCCTCCCGGCAGTCGCTGGGGAGGCGCGAGATTGCTTTCCCTAGTGCCGTGACAAAGTACCCGTTCTCGAAGAGGCCGAGGTCGCGAAGCATACAAAACCCCGACGTCTCCAAACAGAGTATCTGTGATGAGGAACCTGCGCCGGTCAGAAGCTGCTGCGATCTCAGCACGTAGTAGCCTGTGATGGAGCGTATAACGGCGTCCACGTCGGGCTCTCGCGCCGTATCTTCATCCCGTGATCCCATACCCTGCAAGACCGCTCGAAACGTTGATCGCTCTTGGCGTTGCTGCTCTTGGGTTAATTCCAAAAGCTCCGTCAACTGCCCGTCGGCGGCTGCTCGCTTTGGTGCTGCTTGCTGCTTTCGTGGAACGCTGTGATGCTCAGGGAGGCGAAGCGATTGCCTCGGCGAATACAGCGTCGGCTGAGGAGATTGGAGTTGCCTGACACATCCGTCTTGTTCAAGTTGTCGACGGTGTCTCGTAGGAGGTGGGAGATTTGCGTGGCGGTGCGCTGGGTGAGGTGCGGGTCGTGGGGTAGTGGACGTTTGCTCCTGTTGGTCCTCGAAGCTGTACATATCCATCGACGCGAGATGCTCGAGCGACATGACCAGATCTGGCTCGTCACTAGCAGAGTGTAGTGCACTAGTCACGGTTGGAAGGCTGTGTACTGCTGCTGGTTCAGCCCACGTTCTTATGTCCTTTTCCTCCATCCGTGGTTGCCGTAACTCGGCATCGCCTTCGTAGGGATCTCGAACGAGCTCCGTGTCATCGTCGAAAAGGGGGAGTTCATCATGGCTCCGTACATTCGTCGGACGATTCGTTTGAAGTGTTCTTGGTGGAATCTCGAGTGGTGAGTTTGACTGGAAGAACTGCTCGGTGCCGCGCGTTATTTTCTCTGCTGAAGACCCCGCCATCGTTATCGCTCGCCGCTTTGTCGACCTCGCGTCGTCTGTGAAAGTCGGCGTTGGGATAAAATTGTGGTGCAGGTACCCCGTGCTGCTCGGCCGCGGATCCACCATTCGCCCGACGGCTACGACCCTCGCACTTCCCAACACTGGAGCCACCCGCACTGACGTTTGATTTCTCTGCGGCGGCACGCGCTTGCCAGTCTCTGTCTTTGCGTGGCCTCTAGTATTGCGTGGCCCCACAGCACGACTCGCGTGAGGCTTGGGCAGCGCGTTCGCAGACATCATCTGCATCGCTTTTCTTGCCTCTGCGAGCAGTTGCTCTTGCTTTGCATGCACAACTTGGCGCCACCACGCGTGCAGCACTCTGCGCTTTTGGTTGAGGCGGTGCCATTCGACTGCACAGTGGAGGGAGCCCAATTGGCGTCGGCGCCACCGTTGGAACCACATCCGCAGACGGCATCCCCTCTGCCTTCCTCGTTCTGCATGGGCCTGTCGGATTTCGCCCAGGATTCGCCGCCGACCAATCGCTAGCGACTCTTGTTCCCGCAGGCGAGTCCGCGCAACGTTTCTCCACGTAATAAACACGTTTCGCAGGACGCGAAGAAGCCGCTTGCAGCGAAACAACCGACATCGCTTCCCGCGATCGCTGCACGTGGCGGCTGCGATCACGCTGACTGTGTGCCAGTTGCGCAGCGCGAGCTTCGCCAGTCGAAAGGTCTTCCATCCGGAAAAGCAGTTGCCAACGGCTCGACACTGGTATCGATGCCGACGCTGGGTCACTGAGGACTGGAGAGACACCAGAGCCTTCCAACGATACCAGACGCGACGCAGCGGCGAGGTCGCAGGGAAGGCGCCGTAGATCTGGCGGTAGTATCGCAGCTTCCTCTTATGTTTGGCTCCGCGAGAGGTCGATTCACGCCAAAGATCCCAACAGAGCGTCAACCAGGCAACACGCCGTCGGTGGATAAGCGTGCGTATCCGTTGACGTTGGAGGAAGCGGCTTCTCCAGGCTGTAAAACCCGCTTGGAAGAGATTGTGGTCGTGATGGAACGCCATAGTCTGGCCATGACGACGGACGCGCCGACAAACCTGCACATGAGATCGCCACGCTTGCAACACCCGAGAGCCGTACGTCTGACGATATATCCGCGTTGCGGCGAGTCGCGCCTCGGACTTCCTTCTCCATTCAGCAACTCGATGTCTCCATACAGCGAGAAGCTCTCTTCGCTGCAGCATTCGCCGTCGCAATTGATGGGAGTGCAGCACCGCCACCACGCTGGCTTGCCTCATCCATGCCAGAAACACTCGGCGCAATGCTCTCCATATATTGTCACCGCGAAGCAGCCTCACATCCCGACGCACTCGAGTGAACGCCTCCCATCTCAGCCAGACGCGACGCATTGGATTCCACACGGATACGGCGAATCCGGGCCGTAATAGGAAACAGTGGAGGATCTGGTCGAGCTGAACTGTACGCGCAACATGTTCTCTCCACGCCTGGAGAGTTCGTCGCCTCAACGCGCCTCGCTGCTGCGCCCGAATGGTGCGGAACGCCGTGGTCTGTGCGCTCTTGCGGTCGACGATTCGCGATAAAGCCACCAAGCCTCGCATGAGGAGATGCTGGAGGTGGTGCCGCGCGGCATCGACGAGCAGACCCTTGTGGCGACGCCTCCACACCGTGTGCCGACGCCATCCCAGCCAAAAGCGATGGAACGCCACTCTCAGCGCCATTCTCCCGGCTGCATCTCCCTTCTGTCTCCACTGGTGACGCACCGACCACACGAGACGCCACATCTTCATCACTCTCGCTTCCGTGATCGCTCGTACGAGTTGCGTTTGTTTCTTCTCTCGCTGACGCTTGAAATGAAACGCGAGCAGCCCATTTTCCCATACGTGGACCAGAACCCGTCGTCGCGTGATCCCAACCGCCGACCGCCGCAGCCTCGAGAGTCTCACGTGGTCCACCGTCCACGCGCGCATCACACCAAGCGCCTTTTTCAACTGCCGCGCATGAACCACCGACGTCGCGACGCGGAAGCGGACGGCGTCGCGCGTCCACCGCTTCCACGCATAGAGATACCGCGCGCGGATCGCCTCGGGATGCCACAGCGTGCTGCTTCGTCCGAGCACGAGCGCCTGCGTCGCCGTGTGCCACGCAAGCAAGTGGTCTCGCTTCACGTGGCGCGCCACGCGAAGGCGAAGCGCGTCGATGCGGCGCTCGTGGTGCAGCGCCGACTGCCAGATCGAAAAGTACTTGCTCCTCGTCAGGCCCATGCGGATCCGCCACGTGCGGTGGTGGTCGCACTGCCGCGCGGCGTTGAACAGTCTCCAGCGGCGCAGCAGCCGCTTCAGTCGCTCTTCGGCGTGGCTGTCATATAAGTCACACGCGAGCAGCCAACGCGCGTGGCGCCGTTCCTGTTCCCTGCGCAGTTCGTCCAGAAACACTCGATACACCTTCCGCCTCTGCCTCGCTTGGAACGCCAGCACGCGCCACTCGAGCCAGCAGCGGCGCCGCGCTCGGTCGTCATGCCACTGGGCAGCACGTTCCTTCTTCTTGTAGTTGCGTCCACTCCACACGACAAACGCTCGCCATCTCCGAAGCGTTCTCTGCAGTCGAAGCCGGCTCATCAGCGTAAACGCGCGGCCTTGCGCCGTCAGGAACCACGTGACGCGGCCGTGGAGAGACGCCCAGACCGTCCACGTGCGCAGCGCCCGCTTCGCCTTCCACACGACCAACTGGCGGCGTCTCGCATCCTGGAGGCGTCGTTTATACACTGCGTCCCGCCATTTCATGAAGATCCGGCTCTTCGTCTTGGCTCTCCCCTCGGTCTCGGCCTTGGCAGCATTCGATTTGGACTCGAGGCGCCTCTTCCACGCGTGAAACCACGTTGCCTTGATCTCCCATGGGTCTTCTATTGGTCGTCTATCATCGCGTGCGAGGATGCGACTTGTAGCCGGCGACGCGATCCTGCTTTCCGCCGCTGCCACGGACAGCGGGGAGAGCGGGGCTCGACTTCTCTCGTGGCTGACGGCCGTTGGCGGACGCCTCGCGGCGCCCGGCTCTACCCTTGGTATTCTCACGTCAATCACTGGCGTGTAGGGTCTCACGGGCGCGTATGGGGAGAGCTTCGAGTCCTTGAACGCGCCGGCAACTTGCTCGCCGCTCGTCTGGAGGCGCTGCGAGAATCGGTGGTCGCGGTCGCCCCCGACGGCCTCCGGCGTCGCAGGAGGCGGCAATCGGTTGAGAAACGCATGCGGATCGTTCTCCTCTTCTCCGGCGTCCTGCTCGAGCACACCGAGCTTGTAGAGGAGCGCCAATTGGGACCTCGCGAGCGCATCGCCTCGGCCATGTTCCATGCTTTGCCGCCTTCTCTATGCAGGGGGCCACTTCAACACCAGCTTTCAATGTTGCATAGTTAATTTTATGTTGCCAATATGTTTCATGGTACTTTGAAATGTGCAACATAAGCAAGATCCATTGAGCAAGTCTATATCAGTAAGTGTATCTTTCAACGAACCTATATCATGACATTTTCACCACCTGTCTCATCCCTGAACATCAGGGAACATGACACGCATGGCGCCGCTCGCGACCTCCGCATCCACGACGTCGTCCGGCGAGACCAGCGGCGCCGCCGTGGACATCTGGCGCGACACACTTGTGCGGTACCTGGGCTACTCGAACGAGCTGGGCGAGTCCTTCCGGCTGATCGTGCCGCGGCTCGTCGTGCCGTCCTACGCCGTCGCGTTCGGCTACGTGCTAGGCGACACGTACGACAAGGCCACCAAGGCCAAGCTCGCGGCCGAGGCGCAGGGCGCCGGCGACAAGAAGCGCAATGTGCTGGTCGCGAACGCAACGGTCGACACGCTGCTCTGGCAGACGCTGGTGAGTCCTTGAACGTACTACGCTGGATGGGAGCGATATGAGGGGGCTGACGGCATGGCTTGACTTCAACAGGCCAGCGTGGCGATCCCTGGCTTCACGATCAACCGCGTGGTCGCGCTGAGCTCGTCCGTGGCGGAGAAGACGCTGCAGCAGTCGCCGGTGCTGCGCCGCTGGGCGCCGACGGCCATCGGCCTGGGCGTGATCCCGTTCATCATCCACCCGATTGACCACTTTGTGGACACGCTCATGGACAACACGACGCGCAAGTGGGCCGCCGACTACCTGAGCAAGCAGGACGAATAGCGCAGCCACACGCTAATACACTGAGAGTCTCAATGGCAGGGATCGTGTTGGGGTTGGCCGCTTCATGTAGCAGTATCCTCAATGAGAAGCGGCAGAAGCTCGGCCGTCGCCAACGCGTGCGGCGGGTGGCCGAGCACACGCAGACACGCCGCCGCAAACAAACTGTGAGTCACCACTGCAATCGTACTACTAGCGGCCGCCGCCTCCGCAAACAGCGCAGTCAGCAGCGCCTGTGCCCGCGCGTCGATCTCGGCGTCCGTCTCGCGGTGCGTCGCAGTCCACAGCACGTCCGCGTCGCTAGCGATCGCCTGAAAGTCGAGCTGTGGGAACGCGCGCGTCTTCTCCGTGATGGTGCGCCGCCTGTCGCACGTGAACACGCCCAGCATCTCGCGCGCAGTCTCCACGACGGTGTACGGGACGCTCTGCAGCTCCGCGAACGCCGTGGCGTAGGTCGCCAGCGTGCGGTCTAGTGGGGAGACCACGACGTGGTCCACCACCAGCCCTCGTTTGACCTCATGGGCCAGCACAGCCGATGCATTGCGAGCCTGCGCCACGCCCCGCGCTGTCAGCGGCGCGTCCGTGAAGATAGGGAGCCTGTACAGGTACGAATTCCACGCGTCGATCCCGTACTCATCGATCGCGACGTTATGGGTGCCCTCCCCGTGGCGCAGCAGCACAATCAGCTTGGTCTTTTGGCTCGACGACTTGTTCGCTGCGTACACATCCGCCCACGTGCTGCCATCCACGAGCCCCATGTCCAGTGGAGGCGACGAAGCCACCGTGGTGTTTGCTGACGTATCGAGGCTCTGCTTGAAGAAACCCGGCACGAAGCGAAGCGAGAAGGCCGCGACAGCATGGCAGAGGGAAGCTTCCAGCAGCAGCGGCAACAGCAGCAACAGTAGGGAAGCGGTCCACGAACGGCGCGGCGACATCTCTCGCGCTGGACGCAGCACCGAAATTGGACGAGTGCCTGCGCACCTGAAACGCTGCGGACGGAAATGGAACGCCGTCTCTTCGTCGCTGTACTATACATCACTGTGTCATCTGAGAGATGGATGGGGCGGAACTTCCGCGACTCTTCCGCCGCGGAAGAGACTCGCAACTTACTTCTAGAAGCCGCGATTGAATCTCATGCCTTACGACTCGTAAGGCATGACGTTGGGCGCTGGAGATTCGTCGGCCATGGTGGGCCACTGGTGATGGGCCGAAGGAGGTGACCATCCATCGTCCCACGTCCATCGACCAAGAACCTCTCAGAAACCGCCCCACTACAGTAGTCGTCTGCATGAAGGCAAAGCACAAGGGAGTGTATTACAGTATGTACATCAGTCTATCAAAGTTCATCCGTGTGGCCGGCCGGCGTCTTGGCGTGGACGAGCACGGGAATGAGCTCGCCGTTCGCCGGGCGGTAGTACCGGTGGCCCAGCACGCGCAGGCACGCGCGCGTGAAGCCGCTGTGCGTGACCACGAGCACGCGGCGCTCGGGCCTCTGCTCGTAGATCTGCTGCAGGAAGCGGCGTGCGCGCGCATCGATCTCAGCGTTCGACTCGCGGTGGTCGCGGCGCCACCACGGGTCGTCCTCGTCGGTGACGCAGCCAAAGTCGACGTGCGGGAACGCCGCGCGCTTGGGCGCCGTGGACGTGCGCTGGTCGCATGGGCACACGCCCAGCGTCTCGCGCGCAATCTCCATCGCGACGACGGGCGCGTCACCGAGCGGCAGGTCGGCGCACGCGTGCTCGAACGTGTACAGCGTGCGCTCGAGCGGCGAGACGACCACGAGGTCCAGCGAGAGCCCGCTGTCGCGCATCTCGTCACGCAGCATCTCGCTCGCCTGCTTGGCCTGCTCGACGCCCACGCGTGTCAGTGGCGCGTCGATGTACTCGGGGAGAAACTGGTACTCGTTCTCCCAGGCGGTGTCGCCGACGCGGGCCTTGTCGGCGTTGTGGAGGCCCTCGCCGTGGCGCAGGAAGAGGAACAGCTTGCCCTGCTGCGCGTCCACAACGCTATCGACGTCGGACCACTTCTTCTTGGGCAGGAGCCCGAGCCGTGGTGGGTACTGCGGTGGATTCTCCATGTCGACGTCGCCTTGGACGAAGAAACCGGGCATGGCCTGCAGTGGGAAGGCTCCATCGACGGCTGTACTCCACGGAGAGAAGCCGGAGACGCCGCAGGAGGGAGCTGGGGGTGGCGCCATAGTGGTGAGCGCACTAGCAGGTCGCAGTGGTGGTCACGGTGAGCGTGGGCAGAGAGCACCGCGAGGCGGGGACGTTGGCCGCAGTTGATCTTCTCGCCGATCGATGCCGTCGCCAGTTACACGTCACAGGGAGAGAACACAGACGCACGAGAGGAAACGGACGCGAGCGTAACCTGATCTGAGAATACGGGTACTCCACGTACTGTACCCTGTGAACCGTAACCGTACCCCACCCTACTAGTAGATGACGAAAACGACAGCCAGAATCGCTGTGTGTGAACCGAAGAAGATTCGCGCTGCGTGCGCCGCAGCGGAAGCCTTCCACCGCGCTGCGTGGGCCACGCAGCGTGGGCCAACCAGCAGACACAACGATTGCTAGCTCAGACGCCAGTGGGGCTGGTGGTCACCATGGTCGATCACGGCCGCGGGCAGTTGGCGAAGGCGGCGGCTCTGACAGCAATGCAGCCCCGACGCTTCCAGGCTGGACGCGTGACGCGTCTGGGGGTTCCCAGAGCGATAGCCCCACTCTGGGATCTCGATTAAGCTTAGTCCACCGATGGGCTCGGATTCGCTGGCTGAGGAGGAGAATGCGACGGATGGACCTGGATGGAACTGGTGGTTTGCATGCAACGACGGATGGACCTGGATGGAACTGGTGGTTTGCATGCCTGGTCCATCCAGTGGGTGGCCCGCGCGTGGGGCGAGTGACTGCGGACCGTCGTGCGCGAGCGAAGGGCGACGCGTGCGGGAAGGAAGAATCGCGTTGGCATGCGCGCCGCGACGACGGCACGAAGGTCCCGCGTCTGCAGATTCAACTTGGCCGCGTCGAATCCTTGTGGGCGCGCCACTTCCACCTCTGGAACCGCATATGCCCATCACGATGGGCGTCGTCGCTTCGACTGCGTTGCCCTTGCCGGCGGCCTCTCAAACCGCATTCCCGGCCGGTGGCGATCCATCGGGGCTCGACTGATTAGTTCGGTCTTCGTCGAATCTTTCACGCGCGACGCAACTGACAGGCAAGGGCTTGCAGCGACGAGCCCGTCCACCAGGGTTGCACGAAACCATGGTCGAACCATAAACACCACGACCATCGACCATTGGTCATGGTTTAAAACCATGGCTGGGTGGCTCAGAACGTAGTACAGCTTAAGACACAATGATTATAGACACGTCAATTCACTTTTGAATTGCGGTACGGAATACCCATTCGATATCAATTCATCCCGAAAACTCACCTGGAGACCAATCCGGCTTCCACAGACTGACTACCCACGGTTCCATGATCTCCCGGGGCCCGGGCCCCAGGCATTCTGACTCACATAGATGTTTCCATTGAATACGGCACTTAGAGAAGGTATGGTGATAGGTCCTCCTCCGTAGTTTGTCCATGCGTTGTTAGATAAGTTATAACCATATGTATTCGTAGAGATAGAGATAATCTGAATCGAACCATTTGACCCAGCAACTTCCAAAGGTGCGCGCGGTGATGATGTGTTT
>JAADVV010000132.1:0-25683 GCA_023335905.1 Pythium pyrilobum | reverse complement strand
CACCCTCCGCAGAGTCCGCCGTCAGTCACCCGCCCCATTCATTTTGCTGCCGCTCGCGACTGTAGCCATTTGCTCCCCTTTTTCGTGTCATAGATTTGTACCCCCTCGGGGCTGCTATTCCATCCCTCGCCTTTACACCTGGAACTTCCGACCCGCATTCGGCCGCGCCAGCTGGCGGCGACGATGCGTCCGCTGTCGTCTGGCTCGCTCTTCCCCATGATTGACCTCTTCGCAACCACTTGACTCCTGCGCGTTCCCCCCCAGCGCGCGCTCGGAGTCTCTCTCTCTCTCTCTCTCTCTCTCTTCTCTCTCTTGCCTCCTCTCCCTGCAAGCGACTAAGCACGACTCGCGCCCTTCGGCTCTCGGCCTAACCAATATCGCTCTGCACAACTCCACCATTCGTTGCCTGTTTGTCTGTCTCTTCCCATGAAGCTCTCAACTGGAATCCGCGCGGCGCTGTCGGTCGCGGCGCTGCTCGGCGCGACGGAGTGTGTCGGCCCGGCGGCCGCGCAGGTCGTGGCGGCCGGCGCCAAGAAGCCGTGCCTCGAGGCCGGCGGCGTGGCCATCAACCTCAACGGCAACTTTGGCTTTTGCTACCTCAAGGGCCGCCGCATGCACCGCGGCAGCGTCTTCGCGCAGTGCCAGGACGGCGTGATCTCGTGCTTCGCCGACGAGGGCATCCCGGACAAGCCGCGCGAAAAGGTCAAGTGCATCGCGCCCGAACCAGGCTTCTGCGGGTCCGACAAGAACGCGACGCCCGCGCCGACGACAGCCAAGCCGACGGTGAACACCACGACAGGCAGCGACGTGGACGACACGGAGGTCGGCGATGAAGACGTCAGCGGCGAGAATCCGATCACGGACGGACCAGACCGCGACGCGGACGAGGAGGAGGAAGAGGAGGAGGAGACGCGCGCGGCCAAGAAGCCCCATACGGTGAACCCGAGCGCGCTGGTCGCGGGCAACCTGCCCAATGGAGAGATCTACGAAGACGACGAGGCTGACGACGAAGACAGCGGCAACGCCGCGGGCGAGGACGAAGACGACGACGGCGTATACAGATAGAGCGATGGCCGATAGCTGGATGTCAGTGAATGCGTTTCGTGTCCTCGTGGAAGAATGGAGTCGTTTGTTCATCAGTAGCGACCCTGCAGCTCGTCTTGTCACTGGACAAGGCGCGAAACGTGAAGCAGCACACGGCCATTCAAAGAGGCAGAACTACCTCCGCGCAAAGTTGCGCAAAACTCTACCGACGGCATGGCGCCACGTGATTTGATGATCCTGTTGGCTTCTCACAGGATGTTAGAAACATCTTCGCCACAAGGCAGACACGAGTTATGGTTCGGCGATGGAGAGAGAACTGCCATGGGTCCGTCGAGGCAGTCTGCGCTGTACCACGCCGTACGGGCGAGGAGACGTCCTCATCGCTGGCATTCTCGATGCAGCCAGTGATAGTTGAAGTGCATGTCCTTGTGTCATGTGAAATGCAGTTGTATTTCCATCGCGAGACGGGCTCGTCCAACGACCCTGTCCTCGCTCACTCTACTCGAATCGTCCCAACTTTTGCACGCATAAGCCCACTTCACTCACCACAGTTGTCTAGAGCGAGACATTGATGTCGGCTTGCAGGAACGAGTCCCCTGGGATACGGGCCAAGATCTTGCTTAGCGGGTCCGCGGGCGGCGCATACATCTCGAACGTGACCGAGCCACTCGAGATCTTGCCCAGGTCCAGGCGGAAGAACGTCCAGCAGCCCACCTCGTTCTCCTCCGTCACGAGACTGCGGTGGCGTAGCTCCATGACAGCAACACAGCCTACCAGGAAAGATAACCAAGTGATCAGCAAAGAAACGTCAAGAGCATGAGACACTAACAAACGAAAAAGATACATACCGTCCGTGAGGTGCTCAAGGGGAGTCTGCAGGTTCCACGTGTTGCCAAACCACCAGTAGTTGCCGCCGGCCTGGATCAGTGAGTTTGGTGTCTGCTGTTGCTTCTCGACGACCGCACCCTTGAAGTCGAGCACGTACAGATTGAAGTGCGGTGTCTCCATCACTGGGCCCGTCGCGACCGCCACGGCGCCCAAGAAGACCGACACGTAGGTACTGTCTGGGAGGCGGAAAGGAGCCTTGAGCAGCGAAAGCCGCGTCAAGTCGGTCAGAGCGTGGGTCGCGGGGTCAAGGATTTCTCGCATGTCGTCATCAGTGGCGATATCGAGTGCACTCAAGTCCTTGTTGTTCTTCACGTTCGGATCGGAACCCTTCTTCATCAGCGTTTCGACGAGATCGTACCGATTCAACATCACGGCGTAATGCAACGGGGTGTCTCCGTTCACATCCGCAGCGTTCGTATCAGCGCCGTTCTCGATGAGCCACACGCAAACCTTTGCTGCCTCAAAGCCTTCATCGTCGTCATTCTGGACCGCGAGATGCAGCGGCGTGAAACCCGCCTTGTTCTTCATGTTGACGTAGTCGCGACGAAGCGCTGTGTCGATGCAGATCATGTTCTGGAATGGTGCGCTCGTCGTCGAGATGCGTACGCCGTGCACCTTTCGGATCGCCGCCATCCATTCGTGTACTTCCTCTTCAGTCTCGGCGACAAATGTGATGTGGCCTTCCAGGTTCTTGGAGCTCTTCAGGCGAGGCGAGTGCAATTCAAAACAGTGATCCACGTGGGAGACACGCTTGATCGTAGCGTCACACAGCTCCATGATCATAAGCGGGATCCTCTCCTTCGGGGCCTTGTAATACGACAGGCACGTCTCATCGACCATGACGTAGCGCTTGGTCGCCATACGCTTCCCACTTGCCTTCTTGAGGAATCCCTCCTTGAAGACCTGGATCTGCATGGTAGATGGCAGAACAGGGGGCAAAGCCGTTGAGAGGCGGCGGACTCCAGCAGATGGAGTGGACGACACCAGCGTGCGGCGAGGCTTTCTCGTGGCGCTTGGATCTGGCGGTGCAGCAGGTCCGGCTGGGGTCGAGAATGACGAGGCCGTCGACATCGTTCGGAATGGATTTCCTCCCGGGTGCTTCGATGGCGAACCCATCGAAGGTGAACGAGCAGAGTGCGTGTTGCTGACTGTCGAACTTGTGCGCAGTTTGTCAATCGACTCTTCCACTGCGCTGCTCGAGCTGCTCGCACTGCGCTCCCGACCCATGAAGTCGTGCAGACTAGAGCTCGGGCCGGAGTTGCGGTTGGCAATCTTCGCCAGCAGCTTCACCATATCAACGTGAGCGAGGCGTGCGGCGTAGTGGAGAGGTGTACTTCCCGCGGAATCCTTTCCGTATACGAGATCTTCCATTTGAGGATTCTCCTCCAGGATGAATCGCCCAAGGTTCAAATCGCCATTCTTCGCGGCCACGTGAATGAGGGACATTTGGTCGTGCAGGCGGTCTCGAGCGCGGAGCATGCCGGGCATTTCCTGAGCGATGTGTAGCACATCTGTCAGGTTGTACGAGTTGGCTGCCTCGAACAGTTCGCGAGTCCGGTTGCGAAGGCGAATGCGCGACACATAGAACCGGATGACACCAATCACTCGAGCCATCGCACGGCGGCGGACTTGAGCTCCACGCTTCGCCTTCCGCTGTCGGAATAAGCTCTGGATGAGGATGATGTACCAACGAATCTTGTGGTACCTCTTGCGCTGCATGTATCCACGAGATCGGGCCTGGAGGCGAACGATGGTACGGCGGGCCTTGATGAATGAGCGTCGAGTAAGATACTTCCGCACAGCAGATTGGGCGACTACGGTGGCCGCCTTCAGCTTGATGTAGTGCGTGCGAGCGATAACCATCCGCACAAAGCCCTGCAGCTGGCAAATCTGGTGTCGAGTCTTCTTGTACAGTGCCGACTGGTAACGAGCGCGCCACAAAGACTGGATCAGCGTGATTCGACCAACGCGCTTGCCCAAGCGGCGGCGCAGGATTTGCATGCGCCACAACGACTGAATCAAGATGATCTTCTTGCGCTCGTTGAGGTAACGTTGGCGACAGATAGCCATCCGTCCAAACGCTTCGATACGAGTCGCCATCTTCTTCTCGTGGAGGAAGCGACGGCGAACGAGAGCACGGCGAATCATTGCCTGCGAGTTGATGGTGGCCTCACGGCCACGAAGATACTCGGTACGAACCTTGTTGGCGCGAACACGCGCCTGGATCATGATAATGCGTCGTCGTGACCGCTGGAATAAGCGTCTCGCAAGGAAGCCACGAATGATTCGCGCGATCTGCTTCTGGGCTTTGTTGCGCTTGACGGCGCGTTCGCGTGCCTTCTTGCCATACTTGAGTCGAGCGATGAACCCACGGCCAACAGCATGCAGCACGATGGCAGAAGACTTCATCTTCTTGTACTTCCGTTGGCCCGCGTAACACTTGTATCGCGACGCGATGATCGATGCAGCCTTGCGTTGGCGGATGAAGTCACGACGCAGTTTGCGCATCCGAATAGCATTCGCGATGACGGAAGCAGCACGCTTCTGTCGTACATACTTCTTGCGTGCCAAGAATCCACGCACCTGCGCATTGATCTTCGTTGCAGCACGCGGCGCATTGCGCAGATACCACACATGGCGCCGAGCGATTTTGCCACGAACACGCTTCTGAATCACAATTGCAGCCTTGCGCAGTCTCTGGTACTTGCGACGCTGAATAAACTGGCGGACGACAGCATTCAGCAGCGTGACTCGCTTGCGCATTCGTCGGAAGTGCAGCTTCGCAGCATACATACGCAGCATCGACTGGACTACGATCACCTTTTCACGCAGGAGCAGATACTTCTTGCGCTGAATCATGCGGCGAACATGTTTCTGGACTTGGATGGCTGCCTCATGCGTGATCTTACGAGCTTCGTTGTCGAGGATACGAAGCTGACTGTCACGCATGAACACCTTCTTGTGACCCAACTGCCAGTTATCACGCTCGAGGTACTTGGACAAAATGATTTCGCAGAAATCCTTGTCCGTCAAACTCGCACGCTTTTCCTTCGGAATCTTTGCTTTCCGTGTCAGAATCTGATATCGCTGGTAAAACTCGTTGAAGAGTCTACGCACAGGATACCCGGACCGACGAATGCGCACAGTCTCCATCACGCCCAGGTAAATGAGTTGATTCAGAATCAGCGACGCATTCCAGCCTTGCGGGAAGCGCAAATTGTTCGGCTTGACACATCGGACGAAAGACGGAGATGTCGCACGTAGTTCTTGCATCAGATCAGCCATTTGCTCACGGAACTTGCGGCCAACAGTCATCGTTCCCGTCATCTTGTTGCCACCAGCCTTGCGAATTGGCTTGCGAGCAGCGTTTCCGGGACCACCCGCAGCAGCACCGCCATCGGCAGAGACAGGGAACAACTTGCGAACAAAGTCAAGCTGGGAGCTGTTCATCAGCGACAACAAGTCGTTGTGGAGAGAGTCGTCGTTCTTCTCGAGGAAGCCCGTCACCGAGTACGTCACCTCGCCGGCGTAGTGGTTGATCGTGAACTGGTCGTTCGCGAATCGCGGCTTCGAATAGTAGATGAACGTTCCCTCCTCGACCTTGCCCTGCGGCAAGTGGGTCTGGTGGAGCTTCTGGATGAAGTTTTCATCGCTTGCTCGACGACCGAGCATACCTTGCTCATCAAGAAGACACAGGATACCCAGCGGCTTCTTGTCAATCAGGTCAAGACACGGTCCGTTGTCCTTGAAAGCCAGCCGCGAGAAATCGATGCCTTCTTCGACGTACACATCTTGCTCGTACACGAACACGTGCTGGTTGAATTGCTGCTGGAGCATCTCATTCGTGTAGTTGATACAGAGTTGTTCGAAGGAGTTGACCTGAAGACTCTCGAAGCCGAAGATATCCAAGATACCAATGAATCGAGGTGCCTCGGTCATGCCGCCGTTGAAGGAACCGCCGTTCGCCGCGCCATTGATTTGCTGGGTCGATTGGTTGATCTGGCCGACCAGCCAATCGAACAACTTGCTGAAGATATCCTTGGCAAGACCGTTGCGAGACTTGAGAGCCTCAACTGCAGAGAGAGAGATCTCCGCAACAGAGCCTCGAGCACCAGCCGACATCGTTCGCTTGGTAAGCGCAAACTCGAGCTCAGTCGGCGTAACTTGCATCAGCTCGGCGAGGTTGGTGACCTCTTCCGGGCGTTCGATCTGGGCCTCTAGCTTCGCGTTTTCCGTGAAGTTCATGTTGCCGAGGTGGAGCACGACGGCCACCAACGTGAAAATCGCCTTCTGGAGGTCGGCGTCAATGCCAATCGTGGTCATGGCCTCGACGAGCTCCTTGTAGTCCTTCTTGTCGTTGATTTCCGGGCACTGCACGCAGTTGCCCTGGTTCAAGTAGTAGTAGTCGCCCGCATTCTTGAGCTTGAACGTCGCTTTCTGATCCGCAGGCATACCGGCGCACAACTGGTAGAAGATGTGGTAGTTACGCTCGGCCTCACCACAACCGACGATACGGCTCTTCTCCAGCAAGAAGTGGCTCGTCGTCGCACCAGAGATCGTGCCGTCAGCGTGGTAAAAGATCTTGATGAACTTGCCGAATCGACTCGAGTTGTCGTTACGAATGGTCTTGGCATTGCCGAAGGCTTCAAGGATCGGGTTACTCTGAAGCACACACTGCTCGACGGACGACCCGCCACCACCTTCTCCGTTCGAGGCCGGTGCCTTCTTGGGGCCTCGCTTACCGATCTCACTGATGTTGGCCAAGTACTGATCATAGAGAAATTGCGAACTTGTCAGTTTGCACATGCCACACCGAATGATACTACCGGTATTTTGGAACGTACCCGCATGATGTACTTGGAGGCTTCGGTCTTTCCGGCACCGGATTCTCCCGACACAAGGATGGACTGATTCTTGCCGTCCTTGCTCAGCGCGTGGTAGGCTCCATGCGCCGTCGAGTATACGTGCGGCACGGGGTTTTCGAGCTTGCCGATGGAGTCGATCTCGGGGAAGTTGTATAGCATCGGGATGTTCTTGTACGGGTTGATCGAGATCAAGATGTCGCCCGTGTAGGTCTGTTCCACAGCGCACAAGCACACTCCATCTGTCAGTGGTCTGTCCATCCTTTCATCTTCAACGTGGACCATGCTCATGGCCGTACGTAGATCTTGTCCTCGAGGTATCGACGGCGCAGCAGGTCGAGCAGCGGCGCCTGGTGCAGGTTGTCCATCTCCGAGATGTTGGTGAGGTCCATCGAGTGGGTCGGGTCGTACGGGTGCACTTGGTCCACGGGGAACTGCTGCTCATTGTCGTTTTCGGGCAGCAGCACGTGCAGGTTTTGCCCGTCGTCCTCGACGACCGTGCCGAGCTGCCACACATTGCGCGGGTCGGGGCACCAGACCTTCTCGCCCTCGCGCCGCGGCACGCGTTTCTTCTCCGGTGCGTCACCCATGTCCGTGGAGAAATCGATGTAACGTAGCGCCTCTCGCCTTCCCCCGCTTTCTTCCGTGTGTGGCCGAGTACGTTTGGCTCGCCGCCCCCAAGAAATCAGGGTTGATGAGGGGGAGGGGAAGCGAGGATATAACCTCACTGCCATCGCATTTAACCTCGCAGATCTCACAATACAGAATGGGTTCAGTCCACATTTTCAGCCAATCAGAGCACGACGAATCATTTCTTCTCGCCTGAGTCAGTTGAAGTGAGGATCGCAATGACTGTCAATACGGGACTCGAGTATTGTTTTTGTGAGGGTTGAACGAGATGGCCCGACCGACGCCTTCTAGAAGTACTTGGAGCGAGCACCTTCACTGCTATTGGCGCCCTCGCGGAGGTACGAGCTAGTGGCCGACGAGAGGAAGCTCATGCCCTTGGCGGCCGACGAGAGCAGGTTCGTCCCGCTCGCGGCTGCCGAGAGAATGTTGGAGCCCGCCGATCCGGACAGCAGATTCTGCAGCTTGAGGGACGGCAGCGACGGTGAGCCGCCGTTGTCGAGGCTGTCTTCGTGGAACAGCGAGTCGGCCTTGCCGGGCAAGCTTGCACCACCACCGATAGGTGCAGTGCCCGAAGAGACACTGGCGCTCGGCGCACGGCGTCGCGTCGTCGGAACTGGCAACAGCGAGAAACGCGGCACAGGTTCTGCTAGCTTGACGATCGGGCGAGTGTCCTGAGCACTCACCACAATGGGTTTGCCATCTATGGAGAAGCATTCAGTTAGCGAGGCATCCGTCTCTGAGACAGTTGCGGTAGTAACGTACTGATTTCGCTGATGTCATTGGCCTCCGAGAGAGACGAAAAGAGCAGGCGGCTCTTCCTGAACTGGACGACGACATTTTCGATCAGCTGTGGACCGTAGATCTCCCAGTCCACCGGGTCCACGAAATCGTGCATGCGGTCGAATAGCTTTTTCAGGCGAGCCACGCTTGGGGTGCACGTGTCGATATCGATTTCGTCGCCCCAGCCGAACCGAATGAAGTCGGAGAACCCGAGTGTCGCTCGCACGAAGTACATGTCGAAGAGAAACTGGAGCATGCAGAACTCGCCAAAGTTGAGCACAGCGCGGCTTTGCGCATCCTTCGCCTTCACGACGAGATCAACAGCCTCCTCATACACGTCGACGCTCATAATTGTGAGCTGCTCGGTCAACACAGAACGAATAAGATCGTGCATCGAGTTGACGTGTGCTGGTGACGCGCCACTAGCGGTGCGAACAAGGCGGTACGCTTCGTCAAGCGCGTAGCAGCACGAGAATAAAAAGCTGGAGACAGTCGGCGTCTCACACCAAGGGAGCCATACTTTCTCTCCGGTCGCTGGCCCGTCGTCGCCGCTGTCGTCTCCACTGGGATCATCATCAACAATCAATTGCTCGGACCAGCCCTGGTGGGACGCAATCCACTCCTAGAACGTATGTCCAGACTTTCAGTGAGTATTCCGATACGATAAGCGATAAATTCAGGCACGAACCTCGTTGGTGAGATCATATTGCTCCACTTGCAGAAAATCCCGAAGAGGCGCAATCTTCAGTCGGAGTAGCTGGCGAGCCCACGCCTCGCAATATTTCTCCGCGAGACCTTTCAGAGTGCTGGCGAAAAGAAGAGGGAACGGAGCTGCAGCCTTCGTTTGGCTCAGTAGGTGGAAGGCAAAGAACCCCACGGAATCCGCTAGGGTCGCTTCTTCGTCCATGAACGAGGTACGGCCTTCAGCAGACTGCGACTGCATCACATAGAAAGTATTAGGCATAATAAGGCCGGAGAAATAAAATGTGTAGTTCACTCACCTGCAACACCTTTTGTAAGGCTTCCTGTGGGAGCTTCCCGTCTTGCGAATGCGCCTCAAAAACAGCCAAGTCTTTGCGCACGTCAAGTGCGGCTGAGCTTGTGCCGGTAATCTCTCCAAACAAAGCCTTCGTTCGTGACGGGAGCAGCGATACGATTGACGTCAAGATGTTCGCAAGTGTGAGCAAGAAAATCGGATTCGCGTCTCGGCCACGAAGCCGATCTGACGACTCTCGCCACGGATACTCAGCCTCCAGAAAGATGACGACGCTGAACAACGAGCGCATGTACTCCTCCGCGAGCACTCGTTGCAGCTCACTGGAGTTCAAACCGGCAACCTTGTTGTGAATCGGATCGAAAAAGTCGTAAAACTTGACGGACTGCAGCTGGCGGACCATCTTTGTTGACTCCCCCATTGCACCCAGTGAAGTCCGAATCTCGTTCTTGATCGCGGTGGTTGCATCCACGAATGAATGCTGGACCAGATCACGAGTTCGCTTTCTTAACGATTTGCCGAACACCAATTCAAACACTGATGAAGCCGCGTTCGACGCTGTGGTCTCCTGGACAAGTTTCCACAGCTGTGTGGCCCGATATGCCTCGAACTGAGTTTCAATCGTCGCCAGCTTGGATTGCGTCTGAGCGATTTGAGCGATCGTTGGGATCTGCGCAATCGCGCTGCCTGCGTGATCGGAGATCTACAGAGTCCACACATGCAAAATGTGATCGTGTGAGCCTCTTGCCTGGGGATGTCATTGCGATTATCTGCACTCACATCTTTCAGGATCTTCGCAAACCAGGTGTCGATCGCTCTTTTGACCCTTTCGCTTGTCGCCGAGTCCGCCAGTTCTTTTACAACCCGACCACTGAGTAGGCCGCTGCCAACCTCGATGAAGATTACTTCAGCATGAAGGATCGTAGCAAGCAAAGACCGCAAGTTGAGCCGCATGTGACGGTCGGTAGCAGCAAACGTCGCATCAGAGTCTCCGTCGTCCACTGACTCAGGTTGAAGTTGGAGCCACTTGGTCCGGGATCGAAGAAACGTGTCGAGTAGCGACGTTGCGCTTTGAGATCCATCGAGTACACTTAACGCGTCCAAGTTGTCGGCATAGAACTTCGCACTCTTCCCCCTCGACGCCAAACACACTCGCGCAACAGCCTTGGCGCGCTGTTCGAAACTGTGCACGGACGCCCACATCGACGGAAGAAATGGATATGTATAGACGGAAGCTTGGACTTGCTCGGAGTCAAAGATGGCCCTGGCGCGGTGGTACAGAGCTAGAGCCTGATTCGATTCTCCGCGATCCAAGTGGTCCCACAACTGTTCATGTGAAGTAACGATGAACAACACTCGGTCGTGGACGGACATTGACTCGAGTGATGCGCTCGTTGTCTCTTGAAAACTTGCACTGTCTCCGTTTGCTGTCGGTGCGACGTACTTCTCGGAACTTGCCAACGTCGCCTCAAGAGCGGTCTCCATTTGCTTCCACTTGTCGGGCATCTCCTTGAGTGACGACTCGAGCCGCATCGCCGCTGAGTGCATGCTGACAATCTTGTCTGCCGAGTCAATCAAGTCGCGATACCGCACACCAATCATTTTCTGCATCTCTTTGGCTTTGGCCTCTTTCTCCTTCCTACTCCCAGCCACATTGATCAGCCTGCAGTATCCAGACCCATCGGGGCTCGCGAGCGGTTAGACTCCTCGTACCGTGTGCGCTCAAGCAGAACCTTCGCATCGGCAACCGAAAGACGGCGCAGGAAGTCCGCCGCACCGCTGTCGGCATCCCCTGCGGCGGCATCGCTCTTCGAGCTTGGCCGCATTATTGCCGCTTGCGCCTTGTCGACACGCAACTGGCGAGAGCTCTTGCGTGACGCAAGAGCTCTCGCTCCTTTCAAGACCATCACTCTACACACAACCCAAGCTGTCTCCCACCACGTATCAGACATCAAGCGGTTCCTAACAAAACTACCGGTACATACCGGTATTAGCCCAGGCTGAAGTACATTCTTCGCTTCTGGGGCAAGACTCGCAAAAATGGACGCCAAGTCGCTGAGCGTGTCGATCGAGAGTCCGTCTACCGACGACGGCGCCGTGCGAACGCGCGCGAGCCCGCGTATGGGTAGCCAAGTCAAAGAGAGGGATGAATATGCAGAGGTGGGTCTTTGTATCGGCCTCTTCTGCATCATGTCGTGAGCTGAGGAAAGTCCATTCTCTCCATCAGGCGCCAACAACAAGCGCGATGTCGTTGTTTGCTTTCAGCGGCAACACACTCGAAGATATTAGTGGTGGAGGGAGAGTTCTCCCCTCTTCTCACTACTGGAAGAAGGGATATGATCCAAGCGTGATCGATGGTGCGCACGCAGTCGAGGCAACTGATGGTTCGCTTTACTTGCGGGTTGCTCATTACTGAGTTCATGTCAAAGGTAACTTGCGGCGCGTGCGGCAGTACTTACGAAGCGCGAGGTCGCTCTACGAAACCCAAATGCAGCCGAAGAGGCCGTCTGCAGTTCTCAAGATGAAGTCGAACTCGGTGCGGGGAGGCTTTTGGTGTTGTGCTCACGCTGCTGAGTCTGAGGGCCTTGCTCGTGTGGTGTCGTGCAGTATGGATTCAAGAGCGGGTCCACGCACGACGCCCTCGCCTCACTGGTGTCACCCATCCGATCCCCTCAAGTGCTTGGTACGAGAGAATTCTTGATGTCCCTCTACATGTATGGGGCCGCCTATAACGTGGTGACGTCGTCAGATGCGTGGTCCCCGATGGAGATCGGCATTTTCGAAGATGCCTTCGAGCGGTTCGGCAAAGACTTTCACGCGATTGCCCAGCAAGTGAGTAACTGCTCTCCACCATCAACTTCGGTAAGATGATAGTGACACTTTTCTCGCAGCTTTCGCGAAAGTCTGTGAAGGATGTCATCGCCTTCTACTACATCTGGAAGAAGCACGGGATTATGTCCGTGCACCACACCGATGGAGATGATAGCGATGGCGGAAGCTCCGACGGTTACTATGACTCCAGCATGTCCGCCGAGACGCTGAAGATGGTCGAAAAGCTGAAGAGTACGTTGCTTCGATGGGACGCGTTGGAGATTTGGAAAACTGCTCACTAGTGGAATTGCTGTAGGGCGCCAGCGCTGCATGAAGGACTACTTCGCCGCCGCGCGTGAACTAGCCTGCGTCAAGCGGATTAACCAAGTCACTCATCGCGACGTGTCGCTGTCGGAGTTCGCTTTACACCGCCTTGCTGGCTTGCGGCCATCGATCCCTGCGACATCGAATTTGCGCAACCCATCTGTCCTGGGTACAGGACAAATCTGTATTTTAAGCGCTGGAATTGAAACTAACTCCGGCATTGTATGCGAACGTCAGATACTTGGACGCCACATGAAATTCGTGTTTTCGAGCTCGCGATGGAGTGCTACGGCAAAGAAGAATTCCACCAAGTCGCTCGCATGGTGCGTCTTGCCACCTACTACGTAGTAGGATCTTGTCAGTGGGAACGAGGTTGATGCTGAGTGTTTTTACAGGTGGGGACGAAGAACTGCAGGGAAGTAATTGGTTTCTACTACGTTTGGAAGAAAGACCCCTACTATCAAGTCGTGAAGAGTCGATGGGAGAAGCGAGATCCGACCAACAAAAAGAAAGCGACGCCAAACGCGGCGGGGGCTAACCAAGGTGCTGCGCCTACCGGTAAATCGTCGTGAACTATTCAATCGAAATCACGTCTTGCTGTGCAACGATGCCTTGATCCGGGAGGTTGGCGAGCTTCGTGCAGGCCTCGCAGACCCACCAAGCTGGCGGGAGCTCCTTCGTCTGAATGCAGTCCGGGTGGAACATTCCATTGCACATATCGCACATCAGCAGATCGTCGTCCTCGCCGTAAGAGACGCCGCACTTCTCGCAGACCTCAGAATCCTGCAACGTCGAACGCGAGAGGTACGCCACTGGTTGAGTTGTACCTGGCTCGCGCTTGTCAAATTGCTTTCGATCAAGCAACTTCATGTTGCGATACACTTGGAAGCCATGCAGCGCGTGGCCAATGTTCTTGAGACTCAGCTTCTGGCCCAAGAAGAACGGGAAGCGCACCTTCAAATCCTTAAAGCCTTGGATTTGACGCTGCTCCAGAAGCTTCGCCAGCGAGACGTACTCCGACGGACGCGCACGGTTCTTGCCAAAAATCTGGACCAGGCTCTTCTGTGCGTCCACGCTCAGCCAGACAAAGTCGTCCTTCTGGAAATAGTCCGGAAACAAGTTGAACTCCATCAAGTCGCACACGACTTGCCAACAAGTGAACGATCCCAACGCATTGTCGGCAAACTTTCGCAGTTCGTCAAACACCTGCGACGCAGACATCGAGCTCTTGACACTTCCGGCGATCTCGTCCAGGTGCTCAAGGAACTCGTCGAGGACTTCAAGATACCTGTTTACGTCGAGCTCGCGCCGCCCAGCAAATAGCGCGGGGGAGTCCTTGGACTTCGCGAGATTGCGAAGGCGCTTCTGGAACACGTCGAAAGTGTCTGAAATCGGGATGCCGTCACTTTTGTAGAACGTCTCCAGCTTGTTGCAATAGCGAAAGACGACGGCCATCCACAGCGTCTCGCGGAGGCTCAGCTTTCCCTGGTGGGCGAGCTGCCAACTGCATTAAGAAGAAAATGAGACGTCATACAATGCGAGCCCATGCGAGTACCCCAGATCTCATCGTACCGGACGACGTGCTTCCGCAAGTATGCGGTGCTTCTGTCCAGCTCACGATAGATGTTGCAGGTCCCTGTGCAAATAAAACAAGAGAGAAGGGAATCGCTGAGTCAGACCAAGCACACGAGCAAGTTCACTCAAGAATCGCGCACGTACAGTACTGCGTGAGAATGGGATCAACGCGGGGAGTCTTGGGGCCCATAGCATAGATGTAGCTCATGCCGTGGCGCTGATATACGAAATCATAAAACGCCAGCGCGCCGAGCCACCAGCTCTTGTACCCCTTGCCCGAGTCGTCACCCAGCATGTGATCATCCAGATACCTGAACGAACGCTTCGGGTACGCCGACGCCGTCGCTTTCGGGATGGTCTGTACTTCCTCCTCTCGCTTTGCTTTCTTCGACGGTCGCGAGTCCGCCGTGTCCGAATGCGAGACCGTCAGCTGCACGTACTTGCCACCGTTCTTTGTGTCCGCGTTCACGCCCTTCTGCCTGAGGTACTCGGCCTCGCACTCCTTGCCGCACACGGGCACGACTGGCACCTTCTTCACCTGGTCCGTCGAGAGGTATTCCGGATTCAGCACGCGGCACACGTAGCACACGGTGACCTCCCCTACCGGGACCTTGGGCGCGCTCACGACCTCTGCGTCCTCCACATCGGTGTTGTCGCTGGACGACGACTCAAGCTTGGCGCTCGTCTCGTTGTACCACTTGCCCAGCTCGAAGCCTCCGTCACGCGTCGCCATCGCGTTTGCTGCTGGGATCGCACGCGTGCCGTTGTTCCTCCGTGGGTGGAGATTTTCCCGCGTTCCGATCGCCGTGAGCTGTTGGAAGAAACCGGAACGCACTCTGCCGCCAGTTGGGCCGGATCTATCAGAGTGATGGTTTTGCCTACTGTACGGCAGCTACTAAGTACGACTTCTGGAAAGATTCTGAAGTCGAACTTAGTAGAAGAAGTATAGTATACCACACTGACCGCGACGTTGAAGGAACAAGATCCGATAGTGAAGTCTTCAAGACTCTTCATGAAGAGAGAGTACAGGACGACTCGAAGCGGAGCCGTTCTAGACGAGTACTAGTACGTTGGGAAGAAGGATGGAGGAGATGAAGCGGAAAACGCAACACATCAACTTCTTGTTTCCCGAGTAAAAGCGATGTGTTTCTGGGGTATTTAGGACGCGGGACCTTTGCCGCGACGACTTGTGGAGGGGAACTGGAGTGGGTACTCTTGCAGCACTAGGCTGCGAACCATCCCGCGGCTGCAACAAACCAACCGTCCGGTGAAGTGATCTTCTACTCGATACGCTTAGTTCTTCAGCTTGCTCTTGAGGATGTCCTCGAGCTTGACGATGTCGGCGCTGAAGCCGCGGATGCCCTCGGCGAGCTTCTCCGTAGCCATGGCGTCCTCGTTCAGGCTGAGGCGGAAGTTCTTCTCATCGAAAGAGAGCTTCTCGCCAGTGTACAGCTTCGCGGCGCTCTCGGCCTCGAGCTTGCGAGCGATTGGTGAGATAGTCTTGGCCAACTCGTCCAGGAGGTTGGGCGAGATGGTGAGACGATCGCACCCGGCGAGCTCAATGATCTCACCCGTGTTACGGAACGAGGCACCCATCACGATGGTCTTGTATCCGAACTTCTTGTAGTACTGGTAGATTTTCGACACCGAGATGACACCAGGGTCCTCGTGCGACTCGTACGACGACTTGCCGGTCTTGGCCTTGTGCCAGTCCAAGATACGGCCGACGAAAGGCGAGATCAACGTGGCTTCGGCCTCCGCACACGCCACAGCTTGGGCGAAACCGAAGAGCAGCGTCATGTTACACGAGATTCCCTCGGCCTGGAGCTCCTTACAGGCCTGGATACCCTCCCACGTCGAAGCGATCTTGACGAGAATGCGGTCCTTCGAGATGCCAGCATCCTTGTAGAGCTGGATGATACGGTGGGCACGCTCAATCGTGGCCTTCTTGTCGAAGCTCAATCGCGCGTCGACCTCGGTCGAGACGTAGCCGGGCACAATCTTGAGGATCTCAAGGCCAAAGTTGACCGAGAGCTTGTCGATGATAAAGCCGAGGCGCTCCTTCTCCGAAAGGCTGGCGTCGAGGCCCTTACCGTACGCGACGGCGTCGTCGACGAGGTGCTTGTACTGCTCCATGGTCGCAGCCTTGTACAGCAGCGACGGGTTGGTCGTGGCATCCTGCGGCTTGTACTTGGCGATCGAGTCGATGTCACCCGTGTCAGCGACAACCGTGGTGAAGTCCTTGAGCTGGTCGAGCTGCGTGGTTTCCTTAAGCTTCTTGGTCGGCGAGGAGCTCATGGTTGAGGTTGGATGGAGCGAGGAGGAGGAGGAGGAGGAGCGGGTGCTTATGCAGTTGGCTGCGAATTGCGGAATGATCGAGCACTTGGAGTGCCGACCCAGAGGAGTGGTGGGTCGCCGCGGCGCAGCTTCGACGCCGATCCTGTTCAAATTGACGCAAGAGCCCGACCCCTACTGTGCCCACAATTGGCGCGGGTTGCGGCAACTTGTCACATTTTGGCCCGCGTGGGAACGGCCCGTTGCCGTTGGAGACGGTTTTCTCTTGTCGTTTGTATTGAAGATATACGGGCCCAAAATACCACGGGCCGGGTTGTTTTGATACGGATTGCGCAAGGCCCGGATCCACCTGGCTATGACGCACCCGCGCTGAAGTTCCACGTTGGCGGGCGTCTGATCGCGTGCACACGTGCGCACGCAATCCCCCGGTCCGAAAGGAAACCCAAGCATCCTGGACGGCAATGAGCCACACGTTTTCCATCGCCAGGCTGAAGATGCGTCCATGTTGGGGCCGCCCCGTTTTGTACCCACCTTCCGTGCGGTGGCGTGTATCCATCGCCGTTTACACGCGAAAGCGGCCAGGTAAGATGCCGAGGTGTCGAGGAAGAGGGATGGACATGGAGAGTGCTGGCGTGTCTATTGCTATGGACATCTACGTCATCGTACTTAACTGAGTAGAACAGTCGACTCTATTTGCATGGAAGCAGGCCACAACCGGATAGCGCGCGTGTTCTTGAGGGGGCGACTACAGCACAGTGGAGAACGTCTCCGTCGCCTTCTCGTACATGCCGAAGAACACGAAGCCGCCAATGCTGATCCACATCGTGCGCGGGCCAACGCCGGAGAACAACTTCTTGATGCCTTCGTCACGGTACACGCGCATGAATGTGTTGACGGTGCCGTTGTACGGCACGCCCTTGGCATCCTTGCCGAGCATCAATCGCGTCTTGGTCACATCCAGCGGAGTCGTGATGGAGGCCGCAACGCCGCCGGCGATGGAGCCGCAAATGGCTCCCTGGAACGAGCTCACGGGGGCGTTCTGCTGCTGCGACCATTGGTGCTACAGTGTTTCAGAGCGAACTGTCTGTGAGTGCTCGACATTCACGACCATCTTGTTTCCTACACGAGGCATGCCACACACTGACCTTGAGGCCCTCCCAGAGCGGAAACTGGATGAACGAGAACGGGATCTCGCGCGCAATCATGCTCCAGTAGCCGCGGTAGAACGCCATCACACCCTGCGTGCCGCGGATACCGACAATTGCCTCCTGGATGGAGCTGTACATACCCGTCTGCATGCGCTGCTTAACAATTTCCGTTGGCACTCGCACTAAGCACGCCGACTACGCAGATAGCGGTGCGAGGAATTGTCAGACCAGCAATGAAGCAGAACGAAGCGCAATGGAAACAGAACCAACGCACCATTTCACCGACAGCAGCGGCAGACATGTGGACAATAGGAGAGTGCTTGTACTCGGGGAAGGTCGAGCCAAAGACGTTCTTGGAAGTCTCGTATGCGCTGAAGAAGAGCGCGCCTGTGGATATCGTTAGACTTTGCGCGCATATCAGCATTCGCATCCCACGTACCACCAGGAGCAGAACCCGCAGCAGCGGCGGAAAGACCCGAGTAGACACCACGGAAGCCACCGGCCTTGAAAAAGCCCTCGGCCGACTGCAGTCTCGTCTTGATCGTGTCAAGCGGGAAGAGGGCAATATCCACTGATGTGCCCGCGACGGCGCCACCCTGCATCATACACATCCAGACTGTCGCATCAACACAAGTTCTTCTAACAACAGAGTGAAAAGCTCTGTTCCGTACCAGCAGGGACGCCAGGAAGCCCTTGCTCTTCGCTTCGATCGCTGCGTCCGCCATGTTGATGTTCGGTCACGTCGGCTCCTTGATGTGAGGTCGCCAGGTGCAACACGCACGAGCTTTTTGAGTGGGCATCAACGGCAACTACCGTATGCTTCCCCAATGGTAGCCTCTCGAGGCACGTGCCTGATTGCGTACGAGCACGCCGATTGGTAGTTTCCTCATTCGGTCAACACATCTGTCATTAAATGACAAATGTGTTTGCTAATTTAAATTGTTTTTAAATTAGCAAAGTTGTACCGAACACTGCAAAAGTGTTTGAATATACTTTTGCCGTTTTCGGTACAACTTTCCTAATCTATTGTAGTACAGTTAGTACTCCCGAAAGTACGTGGTCCACGCTACAAATGCGGAGCTTGTTTGACTTGGCTCCGTTGGTCCGGTGGGCGAGTGTCGAGTGGATCAAGCGGAAGCGACGGGCGGATAAGTGCGTGACTTGACGTCGCCACAGCACCGCAGCAGCCATGGGTATCCTCGATAAGATCAAGGAGATCGGTGCGTCGTTACATGGGCGTGTGGGGGTGCTCGCAGGGAGACTGACACGCGAGGCTGCGCATTCACAGAGGATGAGATGAAAAGGACCCAAAAGAACAAGGCCACGGAGGGTCACCTTGGCTCGCTCAAGGCCAAGCTCGCCAAGCTTCGCACAGAGGTACTCACGGCCAGTTGTGTTGTGCGAATCAATGGTGCGCTGACGGTTGTGGTGTAATGCACCGCGTAGCTTTTGGAAGGCGACAAGAGCAGTGGTGGCGGTGGAGAAGGTAAATGCGATGACACGGATGTTCTTGCATGTGGAGCGTTTTTCACTGATACAAGCGTGTGGGTACATAGGTTTCGATGTCGCAAGAAGTGGTGATGGCCGAGTGGCGTTGATCGGCTTCCCCAGTGTCGGCAAGTCGACTATGTTGAGGTGAATCTCGCTAGAGCGTCGTCTCGACTGCATTCTTGTCCCATGTGCCTGACTTTGTTGTGGATGCAACGTGCAGTCAGCTGACGGAGACCCAGTCGGAGCAGAGTTCGGTCGAGTTCACGACGCTGACGTGTATCCCGGGTAATCTCATCTACAACGATGTGCGCATCCAGTTGCTCGATCTGCCGGGTATCATTGAAGGCGCCGCCCACGGTCGTGGCCGTGGTCGTGAAGTCATTGCTGTCGCCAAGTCGGCCGACATGATCTTGATGGTCCTCGACGCTGGCCAGGAAGCAGGAAACCGCCATCGTGAGATCCTCGAGCACGAATTGGAGACTGTGGGTCTGCGTCTGAACCGCCAGCCGCCGGACATCTACTTGAAGCGCAAGGCCGGTGGTGGTATCACGTTCAACAGCACTGTGACACTCACCAAGGTGAGTTGAACATGGCAACCTGACTCACAATTGTGTGACATGCTCTAACTTGAGATCTCGTGTACTCTATCCAGCTTGGTGACGATCCGTACAAGACGGTCTACAAGATCTTGCACGAGTACAAGTACCACAACGCCGAGGTGCTTTTCCGCGAAGATGCGTCCACCGACGACCTGATCGATGTGATCGAAGGCAATCGCAAGTACATCAAGTGCTTGTACGTGTACAACAAGATCGACACGGTGACTATTGAAGATGTCGATCGCCTGGCGCGCTTGCCTCACTCGACGGTCATTGCCTGTGAGCACAACGGACGACAGGCAGTACGTGGACCAAGTTCGAGAACTTTGTTGCCACGTGCGGAAGTAGACTAACGAGTGATTGCTGCTTCCTGTTAGCTCAACTTTGACACGCTGCTCGCGCACATGTGGGACTACATGGGTCTGACGCGTGTCTACACCAAGCGACGAGGAGAGGTCAGATTGTTCTGTCAAGCTCGACAACGATGACCGAGCATTGACGTCTCATCTTGTTACCTTTACTGTAGTCACCACTCTTTGCTGAGCCCGTGGTCATCTCTAGCCAGCGCAAGGGCACGACCATCAGCTCTGCTTGTCTCTCCGTACGTCACGACTAGTACGAAGTGATTGGACGGTCCAGAATCGCCCCCCTGACGCAGTGTTCCCTTTTATTTGCAGATCTCCAAGGACATGCTCGACAACTTCAACTATGCCCTCGTGTGGGGTACGAGCACCAAGTACAACCCGCAGCGCGTCGGGAAAGACCACCGACTGGAGGACGAAGACGTGCTCCAGGTCGTCGTGAAGACGGCGAACCAGCAGAAGCGCGACAAGAACTACAACCAGAAGGTGCAGGCGTACTTTGACAAGTACAAGCGTAAGAAGAAGGCCCTCAAGACCTAGATGGAGATCCCAACTGCTCTGGCCTCATTCGTGAGAGCGTGGTATCCGTAGAAATGCTGACGGCAATCGTAACGGTCTGAAACATGGTCGATTAGCCCAACTCAAAACTGAATGATATCTCTGGGATCAGGAGGATCCATTTCTTGTCGTTCAGCAAGTGCAAAGAACTCGTCATCCTCGGGCCTCCACGCCGCGCCATAGAGAGTACGGAGTCGATCGCGTATCCGGACGAGCGTGCTGCATTTTTGGAATATATGATGCGTGTGAGGTTCCGAGCACGTTTCGAGGCCCCGCAAGTGCATCCCAAGTACAAGTACGTACTCCTTCCGAAGGCGGGGGGCAAATGCTATCGCGGAGGCGTCGACGCCGTGAGTGGATGTCCGGCAGAAGTGTTCCAGGACGAATCTCCAGTTACCCACCGGCCGCTTGCTGAACGGCAGCGGATCCCTACATAAAGCCGAATGGCGGATACACATCGTCAGTTCGTCGTTTCCGTACACGACCTATGGCATGCGATCTGAATGTACCAGCACTGTTGAGCGTACGAACCATCGATGCCCTGGAGTGCGAGGATATTTTTCACCAGAATCGAGTCCAAGAGCTGGTCGGTGAAGTGTCCACCTAGCCGAGTCAGCGTTCGAAGGCACGCTCCGTCCAGTCCTCCAGGGTCATCTCCCTTTGTCTCCTCCTCATCTGCTTCCGCACCCTGACAACTTCGGCGTGACTCCTCTCGGAAGGTCGACACTGCAGTTTCCATGAGTGGTCGAGCGGTAGGTGCCAGCGCCGCAGCGAAAGCGCGTCTAGCTGTGGCCAACGAAGCAGAATCACCCCGCAAGGGCTCCGTCAACTCCACCTCGTAGTCTGCTGCAATCTCGTGCGCGTTGGCGCTAAACCTGTGGTGAAAGGGATTGTTAGCTGCCAGGATCGACTGCTCATAGCAGAATCCTTTAACGTACTTTCGCCGACGAACGTTCCGTAACGCTACTGGCCATCGATACTTCCTGCAACAAACGAAAGCAAACTTAACACAGAGCCAACTGCGCTGCTGTCACTGACGAGGAGATTCACATACCGCTTCCACTGCTCGACTTGGGAAAGAGGAAGATCAATCGGAGGTCCAGAGACACGACGGCCGTGCGCTAACACGCTTCGCTCGGCCATTGGGAGGTGCGCACGCGCCAATTGGACCATGAGATACCTCGCCTCAGCCAAGGTACTCCGCTGTGACGTCCGCTTATCGTCAAACTCCACTTCCTCGTCTTCATCGTCGCCATTCACCGCCAGATCTTCTTCCGCATCTTCCTCGTCCTCGTTGTCGTCACCGCGAGGCCCGCTTTCTTCGTTCTCGTTCATCTCCGTGTCCTCGATTGGCTCAGTAGCCGCCGTGTCTTCGTTCTCGCTATCCAATCCAACGAGTGTATCGTCCTTCTCGCTAACGATCTGAGGATGCGGACCGTGTACCTGCTCGCTCGCCGTGTCCGATTTGACATCGTCAGCACTCTCCTCATCCGCCTCTGATTTGACTTCATCAGCATTCTGGCCAACCGCCTCGGAGCTGAGCGACGCGTTGTCTGCAACCCCATTCCTCTCCAGTTCACTGTGCGCCGATTTCTCACTCTGGACTGTGGATGCGTCGTCACTGTCGTCGTCATCGTCACTGGATCCATCACTGGATCCATCGCCATCCTCGTCCGAGGCTGACGACGCCTCGCTCGAGTCGCTTTCTCCCTCCGCCTCACGCACAGGCACCTCCTCCTTGATGCGGACCATACCATCTTCCTCCATTTCCTGACCCAATTCTCTCTTGACCACTGGGTTCTCATCATCTGTGCCATCGTCATCGCTCGAGTCGGTTGTAGAGTACCGCTCGTCGCGCTGCGCCAATGGGACGTCGCTCTCGTCTCCGGCCGACACCTCCATCTCCGTCTCGCTGCCGCTCTCCGAGGAAACCCAGGTCTCCCGCTTAATCACCCCGCGGTCGGCGCTAAGGCGGGTGCTACGTCGCCGGCGCTCGCTCGGCCGCTCGCCGTCGCTGCTGCTGCTCATCGAGTCCCCCATTTCCCAGCCCTCGGCCATTTCCCAGCCATCACAATCAAGAGTCTAATTCAGCCTAGGTTTTGGACTAAGCTGATATACTAATCACGAAGGCTAAATTGATGGCCCAGCCGTCATCACCATTGCGTCCTCTGCTCACCAAAGCGTGCGTGGCCGTCGGCCTGCGGCGAGAATCGTCATGGCGGCCCCCATCGGCATCAAGAACGGACGGCTCGTCGTGTTCCACGAGCAGGCGCCACCCGCAGGTGACGTTTCGGTGCCGCCCACGACCGAGATCCTGAATGGTGGGCTGCGCCGGGCGCTGCTGCCGCTCGGTGTGTCGCTGCTGCGAGATGCCGGCGTGGGCCCGCGCGACGCGTTCGTTCTTGTTCTCGACAACGACCGCGCGAGCGTCGCGTGCATGCTCGGCGCGATGGAGCTCCAGTGCGTGTGCGTGCTCGTCGGGAAGAGCCGAATCGCGCTGTTACCCCATGTGCTGCAGCAGACCGGACTGACAAAGATCCTCACTGTCGACGGCGCCACGGTCACCAGCAATGCGCAGGAAGGCGAGCTCAAGAAGACCTCGTGGGTCCAAGATCCAGCTCTCAACGAGGGTGGCGTGGGCATGCTGACGTCTGGAAGTGTCGGGGAGCCCAAGGTCGTGATGTGCTCGTGGGAGCGGATGCTGCTGCAGGGTCAAAGCACGCACGAGCAGCTCTTTCCGGACCGCCCAGCTCGTATCATCTGCGGCACGTCCATCTCGCACGCGTACTCGATCAATGCGCTCTTCACGCTTCTGACTTCTCCCCACGACGAGCAGTCCGAGCTCTGCTTCCCATCCGACACAACAGCGTTGTACGATCTGCTCTCGGAACCGTCGGGCAAGTTTACAATTCTCTACGCCACTCCGGCGACGTACACCCGACTTCTCGACCTCCCGTCTCACCCCTTGTATGCTGACGTGCCATACAGTGCTGGGACGCGCCTCTCTCGAGAACTGTTCCAGCTCACGTTGAAGCACAGCGGGCTCCAGCTCATGCAGAACTACGGTTCGACTGAGACGGGCGACATTGCCGCTTGGGCGCTGTTTGGCAAGCAGTTCGCAGATGAATCCAAGTACATGGATGACGACGAGCGGATCTACGTTGGCAATTTGTGGCCGGGTGTTCGTGCGCAAGTCGAGAAGAACGGCGAGGTGCTTGTGTGGACGCCTTGGCAGTCGATGGGTTACGTCATCGACGGCGGGCTCTACCTTAGCGGTGGCGCTCCCCACAGGACCGCAGATCGAGGCCTCGCCGTCGTCAAAGACGGCAGTGAGACGCAGCTGTGGCTCGAAGGCCGCATCCGACTGCCGCTCAGCTTAAAGCTCGGCCCTCGCGCGCAATATTTTGAACCCCACAACATTGAAGACGTCTTCAAGACCAGGGACGACATCACCGACGTCCTTGCTCTCATGCAAGACCAAAGCGCGCGCCGCACCGCGGTGCGAGTCCGCGCTGTTCTGCGGTCCAAATCTAGCGTGTCCCTCCAAGAGCTTCGCGAGTGGGCGGCTGCACAGCTGTCGATTCCAGCCATCGCGATCGAGATTGATGTCGTCGACTTCTTGCCGTGCAGTCCGGCGGGAAAGCTCATGTACACGTAGAGGTCACTGTAGCTCTCTGCGAGCCCAGTCGCCAAATGGATTCGGGACGACGACGTTCAGTTTTATACATGACTTTCATACTTGCACGACGTGGGCCGCGTCCTCATCGCACAATGCGATGCAGTTTTCTTGCGTTGGCGACCAGCGGATCTGGTTGATTGGCGTCTTGGACTGGAAGAGAACTGAACTGCCACACGTGTGCGCCATTCCACTCGACGTGACGTCTCCATTTGATCCGCTGGACAGGTCGTACACAATAGCTGTGCGATCTTCGGCCGCGCTGCAGATGTGGAAACGTGAGTACGGCGACCACGAGATTGAATTGACACTCGCGGCATGCTGGTTGAGCGTGATCACAGGACGCGTTGTGCTGCGAGTATCGAGGATGACGATACTCGAACTCCCCGCGATGACAGTGGCGAGGTACCGATCGTCGTGTCTGTTCCACGCCACTCGAAGCAACGGCTGGAGATCTTGCGACTCGTACATGATCTGGCTGGATTCGAGCGATCTGTGGGGAGGAGGTGCCATCAGACCAAGTGCATGGATCGCGGTCGTGTTCGGATTTGGGCAGACTCACCGCAGATCGAAGCTGCGCAGCGATCCATCGCCACCAACGGAGACAAAGTGGTGCGGGTCGTTGCGCGAGAACGCCATGTCGTACACCTCGTCGTCGTGGGCGATGATCTGCTGCTTGGGTGCCGAGATGTTCTTGACTCGTGAGAGCAATGGAATCCATCAATCAGTCTAAGGTTCTACCCACGCACAGATGGATTCGTGAGGAGCTTACATTCAAATCCCAGATCGTGCAGGTCGTGTCGATGCTGGACGTGCCGATGATGTTGGGCTCAATTTCGTTCCAATCTAGAGACGTCAGCGGCGCGCACGTCTCTTGGTTGCGTTTCTGTCATGTGACGCAATCAGATCCCGTCGCGCCAACGACGTCCATCGCCCTTCGGTGGCTTACATTGGAAATGGTTGCATGACGTTCCAGCGATGTGTCCGTCACCGTCCAAATGCGCAGGTAGTCGGCGGTCGTCGCGAGGTACTCGACCGAGCTTTCAAACGACTGCGGCGACCACATGACCTTCGTGGGCGGATATGGGTGGTCGATCTCGAATGCACACACCAGTTCGCTCCCTGTGGCGCTTGGATGCAGGATCTACGGATACAGAACAAGAGAGAGAGACTGAGCGACCCGCGATTGATGGTGCTGGACCTCGCCGACGTACCTACCTGAAGTTTGTTGACGTACTCGCCGGGGATGAACGTGGACGCAGCGAGGCGGAAGGCGTTGGCCTTTGTCCCCCAGCATAGCCCGTACAGCCGCTGCGGCGACGGGTAGCTGATGAACGCCCGCCCGCTGTCCGTACTCGCCGCCATCTTGGTGCTGGCGTCTTTCGGGGGAAAATGGAATTCGGGATATGGATGAATATGATGAAGACTCCGACGTGACTAGATGTTTGTATGTACAATTTTGTCCAATGAAAAAACTACAAAAAGCCTACGGCCAATAATCGTGAGCGTCACTACAATTTTTAACCAACAGAATAACTTTGACCGTTGCACCATTCAACTCCGACACGGTCCGACATATTTTGTCGGCATGGGCGCCAAAATATGAATATGCAAATACAAAACTTGAATACAGGCGCATTCATTTG
>JAADVV010000131.1:0-25712 GCA_023335905.1 Pythium pyrilobum | reverse complement strand
TCGAACTGCAGCGACAGGCGCAGTCGGAACGGTGTGGCTTCAGAGAGAACAAGAAGGCCTTGTTGAATTGGTGGGGAGCTCTATAATTCACCGTGGATGAAAGATCGCACTACTGATGGTGACACGGAAGGCTTCTGCGGCGCATCGTTGCATCTCTGGAACCGAAACCCAAACCATCTTGGAAAGCGGCCGCAACGCAACAAAACCAAAACAACGAAAAACTCATCGGTGCTGTGTGCAGGTTCCACGTTCAGACCAACCCGCGTGACCCGTCAACTCATGTCCCACAGGCAAAAACCCAACCTGCCCTGGTTGCGACCCGCGCAGGCTGCGCCGCAGCCGCGCGGTCTGTGGCTGCTGGACTCAAAAACGGCCCAACGAGATTGGACGGACAGTCAGTTCAAGGGAGAATGTTGAAGAGCGAAGATCGTCCCCACTGAGCCACTCGCCAGTTCACATCGCATTGAACCCCTTGGTCCTCCGATATACAGTCGGCACAACTTGCCAGCGATCCTCGCCGGGCAGGCTTTATCGCGTTTCTCTCCTGCCGTCAGGTGTTCCAGTCAAGGGTGGTGCCGTGAGAACTGAGATACGCGCGTAGGGCTCAGACTTGAAGCCACCATCGATACACTGCGTTAACCCATAGCGAGATGGAGTTGGATGTTCGATCGCTTTTGCAACACGGTGTTGAGCTGAGCATGAATCACGGTGAAGGATTGCCTTATACCGGTAGTCTATAGAGAGAGCACCAGACGCACAGATTCACGCTTCCCTGTTGGCATCTGTCGAGCCTCTCTTCGTTACGTGATGGAGAGAATCCATTTGCCACGAAGTGTGCGAAACTGGTGGTAAAAACGCATCGAGAAACTGGCCACGGCACCGCCGCGATCCAAGGTGTCTCTTGAGCACATCACTGCTTGCCAATGGCATCCCGGTGCACGGGGAAGCTAGAGCCGACAAGCCCCTATTTCTTGGCGTTTTTCTCTCGCTCTCTCATGGGTCGGGACTGTGGGCTTCATGATCTTGCTGCGGCCCGCAGTCACTTGAAGGTGCGGTTGACGGCGCATTCGTTTCCACCAATTGGAACTGCGACAGTTTCATCCTAGCAGATGATCCAGTTTGTCAACAGGGACCACGAAGTGCAACTCTCCGCCGGAAAAGGGTTAGGTTGCGAGAGGGAAAAAAGAAAGTGTGGCCATTCCCTCAAGTCCACCAGAAAGAAGAAAAAAATCGAAGCTGTGGGGGAGAACCCGCACCAGTAGATGATCCTTTCAAATATTATACCACATCGGATTTTGCAATTGTTGGTACAGTAAGGGAGGGTGGGTCATACTGTATCGTGTGTGTGGGAAACTTGCAGGAACAGGCGTTTGACATAGGTCACGCCACTGCTGGGTTCAGCCACGAGCATCTCATCCGGCCGTGCCAGCCACTGGAGATGCGAGCGTGTCACCGCAGCATGCACTCGGCCAACCTTCTCGTCTCGCTCTAAAATTTACAGCTCTTGTTCTCTCGTGTCTCACTCGAGCTGATCTTGGCGCTGGGTTTCCTCTCTCCAGCAGCAGCACTCCCCTCTTTGTTTCCGTTCCCTTGTTGCGCTCCCCGCTCAGGTTGTCTGATTTGATATCCTTCCCCTTGTCCCTCTTCGTGTGAGCGCTCCCCTCCCCCTTTGAACTCTTGACTCCTCCCTCGCGTGTTCTATCAAAAGAAGGTGAACTCTTCGCCACTTGCCAACTCATGGTGCGAGGGTCGAGGTCTTTTTACCGTAAAAACTGCGAAATCAAATCGTCAAAAGCCTCCAGGCTGCGCGGGTCAGGGGAAGGAGGGCTAGCTCACGGTCCGCGCGTATTTTGTACCTTACGGTACCGTCGGGCGGCCGGACTTGGCCACACTCTGCGTTTGTATGCAAAGCAACTGGGAAGAACAGCGAGGAGGTCGGGCAACAAGGACAGCGGTCCCTCCATCGCCAGGTTGCAGAGTTTTACATTTGCCACCTGGACGTCATCGGAGAAGCAGCGACGCGCAGCGCGTGCCCACAGGAACGAGAGACCCCAGCGTATTGACGTACGCGCGCGCCCGCTAGTAGTCTCGGCTCGAGCAACAAGCAGTGCATTCGACCGAGTCCTTCAACTGATCCTTCGCGCGTCCGTTCCCTCGACTCCATTCTCCAGTGAAGGGATCGTCCGCTCGAGAACTCGACTTGGCCACCTGCATCGCACCGGACCAGCCAATCACACCAGCTCACCGCGACCGCAGTCCCCGATAGTCCAGCCGATTGTTGTCCGCACGTCGATTACGAAGATCGACGCCACTGCGAGACCGAGCAAGCAACCAGCATCCAACAGCGACCCAAGGCACGCAACCTCTTTTGGTTGTCCTCGACCAGCCAGCTACATGATGGAGATTGCGAGAAACGTACGTGATTTTCTCGTGGGGATGAAGGAAACAACATCGCCAGAGGAGGAGTCGCTGTTAGATAGCCTACAATTCCTCCACGAATCGTTCCTCACCGTCATGGACGACTTCACCGACCAGGCGTCGGCCATTGCGCTGAACATGCGCCCGGAGGCGCGCATCATGTCGCACCAGCTTCGCCTCAAGATCTACCAGGACTGGCGCGCCAAGATGATGGAGCGCATATTCTCGGGTTCGCCGTTTTCCGACAAGAACCCGCCGCCGGAACCAGTCCACCACAAGGTCGAGTGCGATGAAGCGACGTGCATCTGCGAGCTCGAGATTCGACTGGAGCTGTACGAGCAGGTCTTCATGCAGTACCTGAGCAGCTCCCATTTCAAGAAGCGCGGCTCAGGAGATGAGGCCGAGTCACCCGATACCTACCCGGATCACATCGAAGGAGACGAGTTCGTATTCGAGTTTCCCGAGTTCCTGGGTCTGGACCCGCTGAGAGAGCGCGTCCAGAGTTAGAAGGCTCACGCGGTTCGTCGTGGTAGATGGAAGTTCGTTTTCCGTTCTTCCCTCCCGCCCGCCCGCGCGACGAATTGCCCAGTGCGCGTGCCGCGAGTGGCAACTTGGTCGACAGCTCGACGATATGAAGACGAGCCCTCAGTGGATGGTGAGACGTCCATGACCAAGCGCGCGCGCAAGACTTCCAGGCCACGTGGGGTGCAAGCGGAAGCGATCTCTTCTCCGATTTTTTATTTGCGATGGATGGATGTCTCGTGCAGTGGTGGGATAGAGTTGTATGAGCACGGTTCAGAAGTGCTCGAGAACGGTGCAAGGTCAAGGCCACGGTCGAGCTTTCGAGTGCGTTTGGCGAGAAGCTCCGTGTTCTCCATCCCGCATGTGCGCGACGTTTTCACGATCGCAATGGTCGGCCTTGCCTCCAGTTCTTAGAACTCGGGGCGGCCGCTGCGTCGTAGAGAACCGAGCCCCATGGGGATTGCGGGGATGCTAGAGCTTCTTGTGCATCTCATGGAGCCCGCGCCAGTTCGGCCCCCTCCTTTCGCCAACAAGACGAAAAACAGCGGCGTATGATACAATAGTAACTAATGAAGTCAAAAGTGAGCCTCCACTTCATCGTGTTGCGCCTTGCGCAGAAGTAATGGCTCAGCTTTTCGTCGCCGTCGCGCCGAACTCAGGCACAACGCGACGGCATGCGCCGCGATATTGACGCACAGGCGTACTCGGCATATTCGTCGGGGACGACCGACGCCACGATCGGATCATCGACGTGGTGTAGGAAGGGCACGAGCCAGTGCAAGGGAGGAGCCGCGTGGATACGCGTTCGCATGCGGCGCTCGTCTGCCCACGGCAAACGGGGGGGAGGGACCAACCCCCCGGCTCCTCTCCACTTGAGTCGACTCGCGACGTCCCGACCACAGCGCACCACACAGTGACGGAGACGTGCCAGCAGCACCAGGCATAGCCAACAGCAGACTCATTCGCGCGATGGAGCGAGATGGCTCATCTGTAACACACGCCAGAGGCCGCGCGGCTGCGGTCGGCCAGCACTGCAATGAGGATCCGACGGAAGAACAAACTCGGTGAACATGCGAGAATCGGAGAAACCAAAACCGAAAAGTTGCTCCCGAGTGGACCGGCACATGCTGGGCGAGGGGCGTTGCGACGACGAGAGCGGGTCCGTTGACGCAGGTTCAAATTCAACATTGCAGTGCAATTTGCACACCGCGAAAAAGGAAACACCACATGGAGGCCGCACCTGACCCGTGGGCACACTCACCGTTGGCTCTCTCGACCGCCAGAGCGACTGAGAGAGAGGGAAGGGAACATCGGAATCCAATGTTCCGATTCGGACACGGAAAGAGCGAGAGGGGACTCGAGTTCTCAGGCTGCCGACAAAACGCGCCAAAAACACAAAAACGAAAGAAAAAATGGCTGGTCCCATGCACGGCATTCGAAAATGCTGCGGTCGGCCCGGTCGTAAGGAATGCTCGGTGGCTTCATGCCATGAAGCCATGAAGTTCATGGTCGTGTTTCCCTCCTCTCCTCGATCGCGGCAAAACCTGCCAGAGTATGAATCATCCATCGCGTTATGATTGGTCAGGTTTCCCAGCTGGAGGCACTTTTTGCGCCAACTGGCCAGGAGACTTGGCAGAAATGCCTGCTGGCAGCAGGCATTTCTGCCGTGCTGGTCTCTGGACCCAGATCAGCGCACTATCCGCGAAAACGACCTGTCCTTGTTTCCACCATTCACCCGACAAACCACAGCAAAAATGCAGCCGAGATGTTGGCTCGAATCCAGCCATCTTCATTTTCCTCCGATCTATACTGTGCATGAATAAAAAAGCAAAATGGCCTCCCTTATGCCCGTGCCAAAAACGGTCAATTGGCCCAAGCGACCACGTCACACAACTCAACTGTGGCTCGTTCGTGGGAGCCTCCGGGGCGAGTCAATTCGGACTCGTCACAAGCATGCCACAGTGGATTGATGGGACCGGCGCGCGGCGCGCACGCACGCATGTTGCTCGCGGGCCGCGAGTCGCGGCTGGCACGAGACACCCAAATGCTCCTGATTTGGTGCCCCGCGGGCGAAGCGCCATCCTGACTTGTTTCATCAACGCACACTCGAGGAGGCGGTTCGAAAGAAGATGCGTAGCGCCAGCAAATCCAGAGTCCCCCACCATCCTTGGCCAATTGTCCGAACACCCTCCGGAACGCGATTGCCGTTTCACCTGCCAGTCTCGCGCCCCACATATCACAGATTTGTTTTTGGACCGCAGGGGTTGACCACACTGATGATTGCCAATCATTGATTGGCCATATTTTGGGACGGTTACGTAGACCTTAATGCTTGCATCTGGTTGGTTACAAATAGTCCCCAAAAACTCGTCATTGATTGGTTTCGTAGCAACATTTTGAACCAATCGTGTGGCAGACTGCTCGTCTCGAAAAGCTTCCGCCCGCGCCATCGACGAGCGAGCAAAATGGTGAGGAGGCGTGAGCGACGCGGTCGCGCGCTGGGCGGCGCGGCTGTCTATGGAGGTCTAACTGCGCGCTGAATGTGACTGAAGGCAGCAGATAGATTCAACATCAACCGTCAGTGGGAGCACCTGCAGGCCAAGTACGTGGGTACGGGCCACGCTGACACGACCAAGTTGTACGTTTCCGACACAAATTCAGCCTGGGGACCTCGTGTACCTCGTTCTAACGAACACCTAATAATCGCAGTGAGTGGGCCGTGAACCAGCACCGTGACACATTAGCCTCCCACATCGGTCACTACGACATGATGAGCTACTTCGCCGTCGCCGAGAACGAAGCGATCGGTCGCGTCAAGTACAACATGCTCGAGGTACGCTACCGTGCCGAACCCTCTCATCATTGATTCCATCCATGGAAGCTAAATTAGCCCGGTGCTACTATCCTTCAGAAAATGCTTCAGCCGTGTGGGCCGCCGCCGCAGAAAGAAGACGACTAGCGACGGCTCCGACCTATTCCGACGACGTACCTCGTTGAAATGGATTGGGCGGCGTGAGCCGTTTGAGCTGAATCGACTCAAGTTTGGTCTCCGTCACTGTTCTGGTTGATGGTTATTTAGGGAAGCGGCACAACTCTACCGAGAGGATCCCTTTACGGATTGAATGTCCGCTGATTTCCAGCTCGACACGGACGATCGCACGGTGCACTGGTCGTCCTGAATGATCCTTCCCTGCAGACTTACGATGCTGTGCAGCTGATTGAGCAGATTCATTTTGCGGGACAGCAGATCGGTTTCGGACAGCTGCAGATTGTGCGTGGGTCACGAGCTCGAACGGTTCAGTTCCCTCCCCAAGCACCCGGCACCAAATGCGGCACAAAGCGGTATGAACTTGTACGCACCGTCTTCAGACTTTCGCGTTGCGGCGCGTGCGCTGCGTGGTTACGATACAGTCTCAACTTGTCTTGGCGACGAATTGCGTCCTTCTGGAACGCATCATCTTGCGACACTATGATGACAAGAGATGGCGATCGCCATTGCATTATCCAGTGAGCTTACAAACCCACGAGAACAGATCAGCTGACGGACGCTTGCGCACGTACGTACCGTCTAAAGTGAGCGACGCGTTCGCGGTTGGCGTCGAAAGGCGCTCCAATGTGGCCTTGCTAATCTTCGCGGTGCTCCCCTTCTGCCTGATCTGGTCTGTTGACGGTGACGACGCAACGACTTCTTCGCCGTGCGCTCCGCTGGACGTCGGCTGGCTGCCCGCGAGCACACTCTCAGGAACGCCGTGCGTTCTCCACTCGGCCATCTTCGCGCGAAGAATTAGTTGATGGTCCTCCTGGATTTGCTGCATACGCTCTTTGTCCTTGATGCGTTCTCGCTCAAATTGCTTCTCCAGGCGTTTGCATTCGTCTTTGGAGGTCGCTCTTGCGAGCTTGGCTTTCCGTTGCTTCTCCGTATCGATCGCGTCTTTCACCCATTGCACGTAATACTCCTGTTGTTTCGCCCGCAGACTCTGGGCAGCCTTCTCGATGTCGCCTCGTGTGCTCATGGCTCATTCGGAGATACAACGAAAGAATGGCTTTTCGCTGCCACCTTCGTCCCTGTCGGTCTCCAAAATGTAGCCAAATATAAAAAATCTCACTGTTGAATAGTCACCCCTGGGGAACTAGCTGCAATTGTGGATGCGAACCTAGGAGTGATGGTCTCGAAACCAAGCAAAATTGCTGCAACGCAATCAGCTCAGGAATCGAGTGGCTCCATCCACCACGCGGACAACAACAAGAAGACGCCAGCGATGCCGACCAAGTTCCGTCCGTGTATCGACATCCACGCCGGTGAGGTGAAGCAGATCGTCGGCTCCACGCTTACGGACGGCCAGGATGCGCCGGTGACCAACTTTGTGGCGTCGCTGAGCGCCGGTGCGTTCGCCAAGATGTACAAAGCCGACAACCTGGCCGGCGGCCACGTGATCATGCTCGGCGCGTCCGAGGCGAACAAGCAGGCGGCGCTCGAGGCGCTGCGCGAGTACCCGAACGGACTCCAGATCGGAGGTTTGTTGTGTTTGTCGCCGTTGCCGTGCGGTGCTGAAAGGGCTGGCCTCAGAGTGTGGCCGCTGTCGTAGGCGGTATCAACGATGAGAACTGCAAGTTCTACATCGAGAACGGTGCGAGCCACGTCATCGTGACGTCGTACGCGTTCCGTGAGGGACAGATCGACTATGAGCGGCTGGAGAAGCTCAAGGAATTGGTCGGCAAGGAGCACTTGGTGCTGGACCTCAGCTGCCGAAAGAAGCCCGAGGACGGCAAATTCTACGTCATGACCGACCGCTGGCAGAAGTTCACCACCACGGCGATTGAGTACGTCATTGCGTTGACTTTAAGAATGCTCGCCAATATGTGGTCATTAACAATTCACCTGGCCATCTCTCCCACCAGCGAGCCTCTCTTCCACAAGCTTGCTCAGTACTGCGACGAATTCCTTGTGCACGCTGTCGACGTGGAGGGCAAGCGCTGTGGCATCCAGGTGTGTAGCTCTTGGTATCTTCGCTTGAACGTATTGTTATGAGAGTGGAAAATCTCACTAAACTCTCTGGTAATGCAGCAAGAGCTGGTGGAGCTGCTCACCCAGTGGAGTCCGATCCCCGTCACGTACGCTGGTGGTGCCCGCTCGCTGGTACGTCGATCTGTCTCGTTGGATCATTTGTACGCACCGACAGCGAGCTCATGGTCTCCCTATACGCACAGGACGATCTGGACTTTGTGGATCGCATCAGCAACGGCAAGGTGGACTTGTCCATCGGCAGCGCGCTCGACATCTTTGGCGGCGACATCCAGTACTCGGACGTCGTGACGTGGCACAAGCAGCGTAATTAGACGAAATGAACCTGCCCATTTCTGTAATTACTGTGTGTCGCTTTCGGACGCCTTCATGTAACATTCATGCAACATTTTGTTCACCCTCAACCCACCAAAGTTTACCCGATCAATCGGAAAGCTCTCAACAAGAAACAAGAGCCGTAGTGTCGTCGACGGAAATGGAGGACTTGCTGGAGAAGCTCGGACAGGAGAAGGCGCAGCTGCTGCAGGAAGTGCTGGAGGTCGAGCACAACGACCCTTCGCTCACGGAGGCGCGCATCCAGAACTTGAGAGACGTCTTCGAGGAGATCGAATTGGTCGCGGCGGCCGCAGCGCCCGTGGAGGATTTCAGCGCGGAGGAGCCCGGCAACCCGAACCCAGCGGTGCTCACGGCGGAGTTCTACGCGGAATATCTGGTGGTGCTGCTGCTCAGCAAGAACCTGTCCGTGCGCGTGGCGATTGGCAAAAAGGTGCCGGGCTTGGGCGATTTGGTATTCTGACAGGTTGTGACCTTCTGGGACGGTGGACAGGAATGACGCGCGTTTCTTGTGGAAGCGCATTGCCGCGGAGACCAAGCAGTCCTCGACCCTCCTCCCTGATGTGTGGACGATCGGCAAGGCGCTGTGGAAGCGGTACGTTGCATTTATTGTGGCGATTGCGTCGGTTCGACATTAAAACATCACCAACTAACGTGCTGGTAATATTCGTAGTGACTTCACCGCCGCCTACACTGCGATGAGCATGACATGGCCTCTCGAACTCACGCCTCTTATCGCTGCCTTGCGTGGTACGTGAAACCCCGAGGAAACGCTGGTGCCTCGGCCCGTGATTTGTGTTGCTGACTGCCCATTGTACTACTCCATCCCAGTGTCCACTCGCGATTCGACGGCTGAGCTGCTCAGCGTCGCGTACTCGACGATCGCCATTGCCGACGTATCGATCGCGCTCGGCTTTGACGACGAGGCTGCCCTCATTGACTGTGCGTAGCCGTCACGTATTCTATGGTGAACTGTTGCATGGCCATCTATCTCACTCTGTTTTTCGCTTCCTGTTTTTGCTGTAGATTGTACGTCGCTCGGCTGGACAGTTTCGCTTGAAGACGCCACGATCCAGCCAAAGCCCATGCCGCGTGCGCCGTCGCAGGCTGTCGCGCTGCAGCAGCTCGAGACGCTGTCCCAATACGTGCTCCATCTCGAGCAGAGCACGCTCATCAAACTGCCGTAACTAACTTTTAACGGATACGAATTCAATTCAATCAAACGTTCGTATCACGAACCAAGGCGCTTGTCCATTTTTGAGGTAGGACCACACCATCTGTTCCCAACCGTTCTCTTTTTTATCGTGTGTGTGTGTGTGTTTGCGCCATGCTCTTGGACGCCGTCGGCTGATCCTACCTGACCCCAATTTAGCGTTCCACAATTGGGACCACCGGCGCCTCATGACCGTTCTGATGTGCGATCTTTGCTTTTGTCTGGTGCGCACACCAAAACCGTGCCACGCTATTTCAGGCACGCCATCCCTTTGGTACCCACAAGAAACTGCGCCTCCCACATGCGACCTGACGGGCACCGCGGAGCCGCTCGCCGCCATTCCCTTCCGCTGCCTCCTCCTCCTCTTCCCCCCCCCGCTCAATCGGAATTCCGCGCGGCTTCGCCATCTCTCCACAGCCCCTCTGCACCGCCGCCACCATGGGAGACTACGGCCAGTACATCGTGCCGGAGGCCAAGGACATGATCAACTTCAAGGTCGGGCAGCCGGCGCCGTCCATGCTGCCGCTCGACAAGATCCGCGAGGCGTCGGCGCTCAAGTTCGCCGAGACGGACCCGATGTACCTGCAGTACGGCCACATCATGGGGTACCCCAAGTTCCGCAAGACGCTTTCCAAGTTCCTCACCAAGGGCTACCACGCGCCCGTGGACCCCGAGGAGCTCTTCATCACGAACGGCAACACGGGCGGCCTCTCGCTGCTCTGCTCGCTGTTCCTCCAGTCGGGCGATCTCGTGTTCATGGAGGAGCCGACGTACTTCCTCGCGCTCAGCATCATGAAGGACTTCAAGATGAACGTGCGCCAGATCCCGATGGAGCAGGACGGGCTCGACATCAACGCGCTCGAGAAGCTACTCGCGCGCGGCGTCGTGCCCAAGATGTTTTACATCATTCCGACGTGCCACAACCCGACGGGCCGCACGCTGTCGATCGAGAAGCGCAAGCGGCTCGTCGAGCTCAGCGTGCAGTACAACTTCCTCATCGTGGCTGACGAGGTGTACCAACTGCTGAGCTTCCCGCACATCACGCCGCCGCCGCCCATGTTCACGTTTGACCAGCACGGCACGGTGCTCGCGCTCAGCTCGTTCTCCAAGATCCTCGCGCCGGCGCTGCGCCTAGGCTGGATCCAGGCCAAGCCCAAGCTGCTCAAGACCATCATTGACTGCGGCCAGCTCGACTCGAGCGGCGGCATTAACCCGGTCATCTCGGGCATCGTCCACGCCGCGCTGCTCTCGGGCAAGCAGGACGAGCACCTCGAGTTCGCGGTCGAGACGCTCTGGAAGCGCGCCGACTCGCTCATGCTCGAGCTCAAGAAGACGCTGCCCGACGGCGTGACCTTTGAAGTCCCGGACGGCGGCTACTTTGTGCTCGTGCGCCTGCCCGAGCACATGAACGCCGCCGAGATGCTGCCCATCGCCGAGAAGCACAAGGTGCAGTACCTCCCGGGCTCGTCTTTCTCCGAGTCCATGAAGAACTACCTGCGCCTGAGCTTCTCATGGTACGACTACCCGGACCTCGAGCTCGGCGCGCGCCGCCTCTCGGACGCCATCAAGGAGTACGCGGCCACCGTGGCCTCGCGCGCGGCGCCCACCGCGGCGGGCTCGGCCGTGGCGTCCTCGCCGGCGGCGGCCCTCACCGTCGCCGTGCACGGCGCGTCGGGCCGCCTCGGCTCGCTGATCACGGCGCAGCTCGCCACGCAGACCGAGATCGCGTTCGCCGGCGCCATCGACCTGCGCAAGGCGCCGCAGGCCGTGCCGCCGCTGTCCGAGGTCGACGTGATCATCGACGTGACGCTGCCCGAGGGCACCAAGGCGCTGGTCGACTTTTTGCTCGCGACGGACAAGTCGGCCTTCAAGAACGGCAAGCTGCCGGCGCTCGTCGTGGGCACAACCGGCGCGCTGCCGTCGGCGCACCTCGAAAAGTACGCGGCCGCCGGCGCCGCGGTCGTGCTCAAGTCCAACTTCTCGGTCGGCGTGCCGCTCGTCGCGGACCTGATCCAGCGCGCGGCCTTCAAGCTGCCGACCGAGGGCTGGAACGTCGAGGTCGCCGAGATCCACCACACCAAGAAGCTCGACGCGCCGAGCGGCACGGCCAAGACGCTCGCCAAGAGCCTCGCGGCCACGGGCGCGGCCTGCACGGGCGCGAGCGGCGCCGTGAACACGACGTCGCTGCGCCTCGGCGACGAGATCGGCCAGCACACGGTCTACTTTGCCGGCCCGGGCGAGCGCATTGAGATCAAGCACCAGGCCACGCGCCGCGAGGTGTTCGCGATCGGCGCGCTGCGCGTCGCCAAGGAGGCCAAGCGCCTAGCCGCCGGCGTGCACTCGGACTAAGCGAAGCGGAGACCGACTGCGACAACGAGACCTACCTACACAACAATCAATACCACACCATCCCATGAAACCCGCAAAAGCCTTTGCATCACCTGTAGCATCCCTGCATTACAGCGTAGCAGCACAGCAGCGCGTGGGGCTGGCCGGACGCATATTTCCGTAGTAGTAGCAGTATTTTGTTTCTGGTTGTGTGGCAACGCGGCTTCATCAATAAATACGAAGCATGGAGATCATCTCGCGCTGGCAGATCGGGCACGTGACGTGGTCGCCGCCGTGGAAGTTGCGCCGGTAGATCTCGGCGTCCTCCTCGCAAAAGCAGAGATGGCCGCACGGCACGATCGCCGTCACGGCCGTGCGGTCCTTGCAGAGAATGCACTCATTCTGCTGCCGGTCGACGAGCCCGTTCACGCTCTGCTTCGAGTGCTGCACGTGGCGGTCCACCTCCTGCAGCAACGCGCGCGAGGTCTGTTCCATGAGCCGCTGCTGGTGCTCGAGCGCGACCATGCGCTCCTGCATTTGCTCGCAGAGCTGCTCGTACCGCACTTTGACGCTGGTCTGCTGCTCGGCCTTGAGTTTCTCAAAGATGAACCGCTTCTCGGCGTCCTTCTGGCCGTCGCGGAGCCGCACGATCTCCTGCTCGGCGGCGTCCAGCTTGAGAAACGTCTCGTGCAGCTGGCCTTCAAACTCAGTCTCGCGGTTCTTCCACAGCCGCCGCATTTGGCGCTCGCCCTTGAGCCGCCGCTGCCACTCCGTGACGATCTGGTTGTACCGCTCCTTGTAGCGCGCGAGTTCCTGGACGAGCTGCTCTTGCTGAGACCGTGCGTCAGGCGCTTTCTCTTCCACGGCCGCTCCGTCCACATCCAGGCGCTTCACCGGCGCGGGCTTGCTCTTGTTTGACTTCTTCTGCGTTCCGCCTTCATCAGCAGCTCGTGCATTCGCTAGTTTCGTGGGCCGAGCGACGACCTCTGCAGCGGGCGACTTCGCCTTGGACTGGGGCGTGCGGCTTCCAGGGGATGAATCGCTCGACGCTGAGGCCTTGGCCTTGGAACTCGACGCCCGCACCGACGGCGACGGTCGTTGGGACGCTGTTCTTGATGTGCTGGCTGACGACGTAGCTACTGCCAGAGCCGCCGGCTTCTCCACTGGTTTCCGAGCTGGCTGTGACTCGCTCTGCCAGTGGCGGATGTTGCGCACGCCACAGACCCAGCAGTCCTGGCTCACGCTGGGCTTCATCCACCGCGCTGCCCACGTCTCGGTCGTGTCCACGTTCACGTAGCCTTCCTCGTCGTCTTCTTCGTACTGCGGGTTCGTGATCACGGCCATGACCGAGTCAAGCAGCGTCCCATCGGCCTTGACGGGCTTGTACACTTTCATCGGACTCTTGTACTGCGCGTTGAGCGAGGCGTTGCGCCCGATGATGCGCAGCAGGCCGTTCCCATTGGCCGCGTCCTCGGGTGCTGCAGGCGTGTAGTAGAAGATGCCCTCCGCGGACACGGCGACCACGGTCTTGCCGTCGTCACTCGCGTAGATCGACTCGAGAATGATGTTGGACCGCCGTGACTTGCTGGAGCTGCCCATGTCGAGCCGTTCCATGTCAAAGTATGTGCGCACGGCTGCCGCCGACTCGGACGGGATCCGGAATCGGCACGCCTCGCCCGTTGGCGCGATGCCGTACGCGTAGCTACCGTGGAACGAGATAACATCCTTGGAGGACGGCACGTCGAAGTGGCCCTGCGTCGTGTGGAAGGTCTCGCCGTCGTCGTTGGTCGTCGGCTCGAGGGACCACACGCGCATGTGCTTGTCCTCGCACTTGGCCGCGATCTGCAGCACGGAATCGGCGTTTGCCTGTGGCAAAAAGGATCCGATCACGACAGTGTTGCCGTTCGTCGGGATCGAGTAGAGGTGCCGCCACTCAGGCTGCTCGCTGTGCCGTAGCGACTCGGTGAACTGCCACATGTGCATCGTGCCGATGCCGAGGCCGCACAGCAAGTAGTACGATCGGGTCACCGAGACCCCTGGCTGCGCAGCGGTCGGGCAGGCCGCGGCGTCGGCGAATCCCTATCGCAGCACGTCAGCACGCACGGTTAGAACGCTAGTTCGTCTCAGGCATCACCGTTGGAGTGTGGACACGCAAAACCCTCCACGTACTCGCAGTCGACTGTTGGAGTGAAACGATTTTTGCAGTTGGTCCATGTCGTCGTCTTCCGTGTCTGCAGATAGAGAACCACAGCAGCGTCGTCAGTTCTCCCATGATCGCCCTCCCACTTTTTTCGGCCTTCGCTGTGTTCAGTTGTTCGTACCTTTGCCGTTGCGGTAGTTGTGCAGGTGGATGCTCATCATCACGCGTGGGCCCGAGCGGCAGCCGACAAACGCGTAGCGTCCGTCGCTCGAGATCTTGACGCGCAGGTGCGCGCCCGCGCTGCTCTGGTTCGACTCCTCGTCGAGGTGGCCGAGCAGGTACCCGTGGCGGTCGCTGGGCACGGTGCTGTCCATCTCGTAGAGCCGCACGGACCCGTCTGTGAACGCGACGACGATGCACTCGCCGTCCGGGCTGACGTCGATCGAGGACGCGACGCACTCGGTGGAGAAGCACAGCGACTTGGTCGCGACGGACGGCGCGACGCCCGAGAACAGCGACCGCGCGAGCGGCTTGGGCGGCGGCGGCGTGAGCACGACAGCAGCAGACTCGGTAGCAGCAACACGCTGTGCCTGCTGTGACCGCGCGGGGGTCTCCACGACGGCGGCCTTTTCCTCGGTGAGATCCACGACCGACTTGGCCTGCTGCTGGGCCGCGGTCGCCGTTGGCTGCGAGTCGAGCTGTGGGGGCAGCGGCATTGCACGCCTCGCCGGCGGCGGCGACGGGCGCGCGGGCGACGGCGTCGTGACGACGCCACCGCCGCCAGTGCGCGACTGGCCAAACTTGGACTGGAACGACTGGAATGGCGACTTGGACGGCAGCGTCGGCGGCTTGAGCGGCGTCGCCGCGCTGTCGGGCGCGTCCAGATTGAGCACGGGCGTGTGCGTGGGCGGCACGCCCATGGTCGTGACCTCGGGCAGGCGGGACGCGACCACGCGGCGCGTTGGGGACGTGAAGACCTGGCGCAGCGGGCTCGCGCGGGTCGCGCGCATGGGGCTCGCGCGCACGGCCGCGGCACGCAGTGGACTGGCGCGGGCGGACGACCGCAGCGGGCTTCCTCTGTAGGCCGCGGCGAGCAGCGCGGACGTCGTGGAGGAGGAGGACGAGGAGACGGAGGGGGACGTGACAGTCGCGGTGATCGCGGCGGACGTGGCCTTGGGGATCAGCGGCGTGGCCGGCGGACCGACGAGCGAGCTCGCGCCAGCAGCAGAGGAAGAGGAGGAGGCCGACGACGACGACAAAGGCGGTACGTCTTTCTTGCTGCGCTTGGCCTGGCTGGGCTCGCCGTCGTCTCCGTTGTGCTGCTGCTGCTGCTTCTGTTGCTTGAAGAACTCGACGACCGCGAGCCCGCGCTTCATGCCGCCGGGCCGCGACGCCGCGAGCACATTCTTCTTGATCATCTTCTCCATGTTGAGCGTGTTGCGGCGCAACTCCTCAGCGCTCTTCGCCGACGACGACGAGGCCGCCGGCGGTGGCGGGTTCCCATTAATCGGCGGGTTATTCATGGCTCGCTTCGGGTGGCGATTCTCGGGCTGGACGCACTCGATCGAGGCGGGAGTCACGCGGAACGTGTGATGCTCGGTCTCCTCTGTGCGATGCGACTGGTTGCGGAGCGAACGGATGCCTGGAAGCCTCTCCAAATCGCGCATCCGCCGGCCAACCTAGTGGCTCTGCTTCGTGGTCTCTTTGCTGTGGCCGCGGGAAAAGCACCACTTTCGGTCGCGCGCCAAAAAGCGTTCGCGGGTTTCAAAGGGGGAGAGAGAGGGCAGGAAGGGGTCTCTATTCAGAGTGGATTGGTCCTATTTTAGGTCATTTGTGTACACCACATCAAGAGTAGTTGTTCGTATTAGGTTCGCACCAATATTATAATATATTATAGCAGCCGACAACGCGAGCAGCTCAATCACAGGCTTGAAGAAGCAGAGCGAACGACGATGCGCGGACTTCTCGTGGCGGCGCTGGCGCTGCAGTGCGTGGTGATCGCTTTGCTGGGCGGCGTGGGCGTCCACACTGCTTCCGCTGCGGTGACTGACAGCGAGCCGTCGTTCTACGATTTTGTCGTGAAGGACGGCGCCGGCAAGAGCGTGTCGCTGCACGACTTCCATGAGAGCAAGGCGATCCTGATCGTCAACGTCGCGAGCGCGTGCGGGTACACGGACCAGAACTACAGGGAGCTGCAGGCGCTTTACGACAAGTACCACGCGCGCGGGTTCCAGATCCTGGGCTTCCCGTGCAACCAGTTTGGCGGCCAGGAGCCGCACGACGAGCCCGAGATCCTCAAGTTTGTGCAGGAGCAGTACCAGGTCGCGTTCCCGATCTTCGCCAAGGTGACGCACTTGTCTCCTTCTTCTTCCTCTGGGTGTTTGGTGGTGGCTGACGGGTGTACTCTCATTAGATTGACGTGAACGGCGCCAATGCCCACCCGTTGTTCAAGTTCCTGACGAGCAAGCTGCCGGGCTTCGTCACCAACGACATCAAGTGGAATTTCACCAAGTTCCTCATTGTCAATGGCGTGCCGACCAAGCGGTACGGCACGTCGACCTCTCCGTTTCAGATCGAGAGCGACATCGTCGCGGCGCTGAACACACCGGCGCGTGGAGACGAGCTGTAGGGTGGCAGGCAATGCAGGTGGCGACGCTGTGCGGGCCTGGGGGAGAGGAATCCATTTTTGAATTGCGACGAATTTCTTGTGCCTTCCATTAGTCAGCCCAGTCAGTACTCCTGGTTGTTCCTCTTCGCTCGCGGGCTTGAAGCCGCGGCTGCTGCCGCGGTACCGATGCGCGCGGCGGCGCGAAGAGCTTCATCGTGGAGGTTGAACAGCGAACCTCGTTGGCTCTGGTACGCGTCGCCTGGGCGTCGGTGCTGCTGCTGTGTCTTGGGACGCACAGGAGTCATCGCACTCGTAGAGTCACCATTAGCGACATCCACATCGAGCGCCGCGTGCAATCGATCGAGGGCCTTAACGACCGCGCTTTTCTCCAGGGCTTCCTCTGCCGGTTCACTCTTGCCGAGGCCAGAGTATGCAATTAACGCAGCAAGATCGTCGAGGCGGGGCAGCATGCTGCCATTGGAAGGGCCACCTCCGCCACCTCCACCAAACACCATCGAGCCGGAACGCTGGCCTGACCCGATCGTTGGCGTGGTCGAAGACGAGGACGCGGGCTGCACGACAACAGACCCTGTGCGACTTGTTTGCATCAACCGGAGCTGGGATACTCGATCGGCACGAGTTCGCACGGGCGACTGCGGGACGGGAGCAGCGGCTGGACGAAGCTGCTCCTTCCCCATGAGATGCTCGATGAACGCAGTCTTGTAGGACGTGGCCCTCACGCAGATGGACGATGTCGACGTGTGGCCACTCCATCCGCAGCGCGAGCACGGGATTGGGGACTTCTGCTGTGCCCCGAGCGACAGGCGGAACTCGGTCTGCGTGTTGTGGTGGTTCAGCGCCGTGAACTTGCGAGCCTTGTACCACGAATGGTGGTGGACCAAATTCTCGACGATTTGGTGCGAGGCCGTGGCTTCGTGGGAGAGAACGGAGAACAACGCGACGGGCGGGATCACGTACACCCACACGTCGACACTTGTCGCGAGACAGTAGTTGGAGAACGTGGGCTGCAGCAAGCTCGCCTCCATCAACCCCACCAGATCATGGAGCTGCAGGATCTCGAGCTCGACGTTCCGCGTCTCCACTGTCGTGAGTGGGACGTCGACAGCTTCGCCCCCATGCAGCGTCAGGCCGGAAGCGATGGCTGCGTCGCGAAGACTCCGCGTATCTTCGTCGGACGTGTGGGTTCTGACATGCTCGGGGGAGAACACACGCAGCTGCCCAGACTTCACGAGATACACCAACACTTCCTGGCCAGTAGTGAACAGGTACTCGTGCCTTGGAACGTGGATCAGTCGGAGCTGCGTGGCGAGAAATTGGAGCCGCTTCAGTTGCATGGACTGCAGAACGAACGTGTGGCGCAAGAATTCCACATCCTCTTCACGGAACTGGCAGCCTGGGGGTGGCGTCGGCGCAGGGGACGCTTCCAGAGGAACGGGGCCTCGCCGCTTTGTGTCCATCGTTGGAGCAATGTGAGCTCGCCGACGCGGAGACAACAACGATTCCATACTCACCGTGGACTGCTTAGCCCGCGACGCTTGATCTGGCGTCTCGTCGCTGCGCGAAATGGTCTCTCGCATGCTCTGGATAGCGTGGAAGGGGACAACGAGGACATGGAGACACGCTTGAGTCGCAATCCCGATCGAGTTGCGCTGAAGTGCACCCTGGGAGACCGCCGACATTGCGTGGTGCGGGAACCGAAACGCACAAGCCTCCAGTCCGAAGTACTCCCCCGAAGAGACTACGCGCAGCGGATACACCGCGTTGCTCATGGCGTCATAGGCTTCGTCGGTCGTCAGCGTGCTGAGGCTCAACCGCCGCATCGCCAGCAGCGCGTCCACTTGGTTGTGCAGCTCCCCGGCATCAATTCCACCAATAGCACCATCCCGCGAGTGGTGGGGCCCTGGCTCTTTCGCATTGTTCTTCTTCATATCGTTTCTCTTTCGCACAAGCAGATCCAAGAACTTGGGCTGGAACAGCAGCTGGCAATGTCCTGATAGCACGAAGACTATGTCGCGAGCTGGCGTCTCATCTTGCGTGACAAAAACGTCGCCTGGCGGGACGGAGACAATACGTGCGTGCTCGAACAGCATACCCCACGCCTGGTACTTAGCCTCTCGCCGGCGGACGAACCACTGCCTGCGCTGCTGTCGAGTATCATCCGCGATGTCTCTCTCCGCCTCTTCCTCCGGATCCTCCTCAGCACTATCATCGCTGTCCACTTCTTCGCGATCACGGCTTCGACTATGGGTTCTTTCAGATGCAGCGTTGGCCAACGGCAGCGGCGACACAGGATCCGTATGTGTCACCGATGGCGGCTTTGATGGCGGTGGAGGGCGGTCGTGGAGCATCTCCAGCGACTTCATGGAGCGCACTACTTTGGGGAACTCACTTGTCATCCACGCACGGAACTCTTGGAGGTTGAACGGATCTCGCCGGCATTGATGCGCGACAGAACTGCTCGTCGGGTCTTGGATGAGCCACTTGTAGCACGGCGAGTCACTGAATGGGTCAAACGCGATCGATTCTGCGCGTGCGAGCCGAGCGCGTTCCTGGGCAGCAACTTGGTGAGCTGATCCGGAGCCGATTCGATTCGAATTGCGATGGAGAGAGATCGTTCCAGATTGCGAGGCACGCTTAAGTGGAGAACTGAAGATGGACGAATTGGTCACCGCAAACGACCCAATGCGTGGACGCTGCTGCCTACGGTTGTGGTTGTGGTGGCCCTGAGCATGGCTGAGTGGTCTGGCTTCTCCAGTGGGGTTGCCTCCGCCATGGCCATCGTCATGGACTGCATGGCGCTGAAACCTGGGAGGCAGCACAATTGGCGCGATCTGGTGCAGCTTGAGGTGCGAGTGAGCACCAACGTGGTCGGTGAAGGGATTCGATTCGACATCAAAGGCCGCCAGGATGCCATCCCGCCGTGGCATGACGGACCGGTCGAAGAGAGCACATACACCGAGTGCAGACCCAATCAGCCAGTGGCGTCGACGAGATCGCATGTGTAGCAAACGACGCTTCGATCACGATGGGGTCTATTTTCAGCCTGGCGGCTAATTGCTGCAAATTTTGGTGGCAAGCTTCGGGAAGCGTGTCGATCACCGCAGCAAGTCTGGATCGAGTATTGCGCCCAACCGAACGCGTCACCAACTGCCATTAGCTGCTCCGAGTTCACCGTCTCCTCTTCTTGCTGTTACCGCTCTTGCTTTTGCTCTTGCTCTTACCGCTTTGCGTTGGTTGCTGCTGACCTTGCGTGGAGCCCGCACCACTCGAGAAACCAGATTTCTTCTTCTTCTTTGACGACGATCCGGAGACAGGCTTCTTGATCGCTGCTTTCAGTGGCTCGAACACGCTTTGACCAAGTCCAAAGTGGCGCTCGATATGGAAGTCGTGGTGGAAGTGGCGCTTCACATGCTGGGTGATCGGGATCGACGGGATATGCCACAGCTCGCAGTTGACCAACGGCAGCATGCTTTGCTGTTCATTTTTTTCAACAGGGAGGGTGAAGATATCGACAGCACGTGCAGTGCCGTTAGCACATTTCTGAGAGAGCGCGTCATCCGCAACCAGAGGCGTCAAGTCTTGTTCCCCTAGCTCACGCTCGAGAGCCTCCATATCGAGCTCATTGTCGGTGACGAGGCGGAAGCCTGCCGGATACATCGTGCCTGGCCATTCAGTCTTGAATTCTTCTTCCAAAACATGGATAGCACCCGCACAAGAGACCGCGAGGAGGGCATCGCGTCCGACACTCCAGCAGATCGAACTCACGCCGTCCTTGACACCAAGATTGTGCTGAACTCGCCCGGTCGCACGATGCCACGTGTACAAACCACTCTCGCCGACGTGGCGGTGGCGAACGATGGGCATGCCCACCACGTAGCCTCCATCGCTGCTGAAACAACACAGCGCCCACGGAGCTCGAACCGCGCCGGTGGCGTGCAGTCGAGCCTCATGCAAAGCGGGTTTGCCACCAGCGACGTCTCCAGCGCACCCTCTGATGGCGAACTCGTGAATGCCCTTGGAACTGGTGAACGCCAACGCGGTCTCCTGGAAGTTGACGGCGAGGTCAACGAACTGAATAAGGATCGGGAGGAGCTTCACATCCACACACTCGAGTGTCTCGCTGTCCAGAATCGCTACTGTCGACTTGGAGGTCGCGCAGTAAATGTAGCGTCCCGAGGCACCGTAGCGACAGCAAACCACGAGCGACGGGTGCCGACTGTTGGGCGGTGGAGTCACCGTGAGAGTCGGGTTCTCAACCGGAACGGGTAGCTCGGTCATCTCGCGCGTCTTCACGTTGACCAGCACAGGCAACGAACTGTACGTACACACGACGACCAAGTCGGGGTTCCGCGGATGCGCGCTCACGGAATTCACGGCGCCGTCGAAGCTGAACGTGGCGAGCAGCCACGCCGACTCAGCTTCCCAGACGCAGAGCCGTCCCCGTCGGTTGCTTTTCTCTTCGCATCCCGCGAAGAGCAGGCGCGAGTCACATGACCAGACGATGCTCAGGACGTGCTTGAGCATCGTCTTGGCAATCTTCAACTCCTCCATGGAGAGACCCTGTGTCGATCCTTCCGAGAGCTTGCGCGGCAGCACCGAGGCCGCCACGGCTTCTCCGGCCGGGACTTCCATCGAGCCAGCATCTTCGTCGACGTCGCCTTGATCATCACCAGCATTCTCGTCGACAGAGACGTTGTCCTCGGCCGACGCGCCATCGTCCACGTCCATCGCCGTGCCACCGTCGTCGTCGTCGTCGTCCGCTTCTACTGACGCGTCGTCGTTGCCGCCCAGTGAGCCGTCTTCGTTGGTCGCCGAATCTCCGTCGGCTGATCCTTCATCTCGTTCCTCCTCAGCTTGCTCCGTCTCATCCGTGGTCTCCGTCTTTTGGCGCTTCGAGCGCGACGGCTGCTCGTCCGCCGAGTCGTTCTCCTCGTTCTCCTCGTCCTTCTCCTCCGCACCTGCTGACGCCGCACCACCCGTGGCGGCCTCCACCCCGCTTCCACCAACGCCTTCCTCCACGGGCAGAATGATCGACGTCGGGTCGAGCTCCTTGGTAATCACGCGGATCGTCGTGTTGTCCCAAATGCTGATGCGGCCGTCCTTCTCACCAATCGCGACCAACGTCTCGCGCCGGTTCATCGCGATGCACATTGCCTGCTGCGAGTCCTCCACGCACTTCCACTGCGCACTGGCCGACGCCAGCAGCTTCTGCTGCTCGATCACCTCGTCGTCATACTCATCGTCCTCCTCGGCCGGTCGTTTCCCTTCTTCAGTGGAAACTGTTGCCACTGGACCTGCTGTGCCGCCAGGAGCTGCAGATGCTGCCGCAGCGACCGCCGCGTCCGCGATGCGTTGCCTCAGGATCTGCTGCAGACGCTGCCGCTTCTCGCGTCGTGCCTCCTCCTCTCCATACACGAGTCGACGCAGCGTACGATTCATCTTCCGTGGTTTCCCTTCCGTCAGGGCGCCAACAAATATCAAATGGTACAGTTCTCTCCCAACGCGCGACAAATTCTAAGAGGTTCTAGTGGAGGTATACAGTACTGTGATACGGTAATAAACATGAGTGATCATAATCCAGTACATGTCGTGGAGCTCATTCAATGAGCCAGCCAACAACAATGAGTCATTGTTGGCTTGCTTCTGTTCTTTGCCGGTACAAAAAAACACTTTTTGATGTTGAGTTTTCTTGAAGGGGATCCTTGAACTTCTGATCAACCACATTTTGGTTGGTGGTTTTGCCGTCTCCCTTCCTTTCTTCGTTCTTTTCCTCTTTTTGACGGTTTTTGTTTTGTGTTCCAGCCCCACCACTTTGGTTTTCTTCGGTTTGTGCGTCCAACAGAACCGTTCTGCTGTGACAGCAGTGCTGTCCCCTACAGAATCTGTCGAAACATCCCACAGTCACTGTGACAGTGGCCAATGGCCAGGTGGGTGACAGCGCTCCAAAGACGGGTCCATCTGGTGCGTTTCCACCAATCAGCGACGCGCATTCGGCATCCGTGTTTGGTGACGCATCCCCGCACGAGCAGCTCCCTTCTTCTTCTGGGCCCACGCTGCAGACGAACTGCCTGCTCGGCCGCCGCCGCCAGTCCACGCGGCGAGTCCCCCGCCACAGCTCAACACGCCGCCTCGTGTCCACACCCACAAGAGGAAGCAGCAGCAGCACCAGCAGCAGCAGACCAAGAAGCCATGGCGCCCACCATCGCGTACCCGCCCGTGAACCGCACCGACTTCGTCGAGGAGCTCCACGGCGTCCAGGTCGCGGACCCGTACCGCTGGCTCGAGGACCCGGACAGCGACGCCACCAAGGCGTTCGTCGAGGCGCAGAACAAGGCCACGCAGAAGGTCTTTGAGGCCGTGCCGTTCGTCGAGGAGACCAAGAACCGCATCACGGACCTTTTCAACTACGAAAAGTTTTCATGCCCGGTCAAGCACGGTGGCAAGTACGTCTTCGCCAAGAACAACGGCCTCCAGAACCAGAGCGTGCTCTACATCCAGGACACGCTCACGAGCGAGCCGCGCGTGCTGCTCGACCCGAACACACTGTCGACGGACGGCACGGCGGCGCTCGGCTCCACGGCGTTCTCCAAGGCCAAGAACGACGACGGCAAGCTGTACTTTGCGCACGGCATCGCGCGCGGCGGCTCGGACTGGCAGACTATCAAGGTGCTCGCGGTCCACGAGGACAACAAGGTGCTTGAGGACACGGTCGAGTGGGTCAAGTTCAGCAACATTGCCTGGGCCCACGACGACAAGGGGTTCTTCTACTCGCGTTACCCGCCGCCAGAGAAGCTCGCGACTGGTGACGACGATTCGGAGAACAGCAAGCGTGGCACCGAGACCGACGCGAACCTGAACCACCAGGTCTGGTACCACGCGCTTCACACGGCGCAGAGCCAGGACAAGCTCGTGTACGCGTACCCGCAGAACTCGACGTACTCGCTCACGGCCGAGGTCTCGGACGATGGCAAGACGCTCGTGATCTACCTCAACGACGGCTGCAAGAACGCAAACATGATCCACCTCGCGGATCTGAGCTCGTTCGGCGAGTTCCTCGCGTCGCCGTCGTCGGAGTTCATCACGGTGAAGAAGCTGGTCGACAACATGGACGCGGCGTACAACTACATTCTCAACAAGGACGATGTGTTCTACTTCTCGACCAACTTGGACGCGCCGCGCGAGCGTCTCATTCGCGCGGATCTGTCCAGCAGCGAATGGCCTCCTGCCTGGGAGGAGGTGATCCCGGAGCAGAAGGATGCGATTGTGCTCGAGGGCGTCTACCCGGTGAAGGGTGATCTCGTCATCCTCAAGCTGCTCAAGGACGTATGCCACGTGCTGCACGTGTACAACTTGGAGGGCGTGTTCCAATACGAGATCGAGCTGCCGACGGTGGGCACGGTCGGCATTGCGAGCAAGAGCACCGAGTCGGAGTTCTTTTACCACTTCATCTCGTTCCTGTACCCTGGTTCGATCTTCCGTGTCGACCTCGCCGATGGCAACACGACGCCTCAGCTGTTCCGCGAGACCAAGGTGAAGGGCTTCGATGCGAGCTTGTACGAGGCGAAGCAGGTGTTCTACCCGTCGAAGGATGGCACGAAGATCCCCATGTTCCTCGTCAAGTCGAAGAGCGCACCGCAGAACGGCCAGTTGCCGACGTACTTGTACGGCTACGGTGGCTTCAACATCTCGCTGACGCCGTCGTTCAGCGTGGCTCGCTTGGTGTTCGTGCAGCACTTCGGCGGCCTCTTGGCGCTGCCGAACCTGCGTGGTGGTGGCGAGTATGGCGAGCAGTGGCACCAGGACGGTATGCTGTTCAAGAAGCAGAACGTGTTCGACGACTTCCACTACGCGGCCGAGTACCTGATCAACGAGGGCTACACGAACCCGTCGAAGATCGCGATCCACGGCGGCTCCAACGGCGGTCTGCTGGTCGCCGCGTGCGTGAACCAGCGTCCGGACTTGTTCCGCGCGGCGGTCGGTGCGGTCGGCGTGATGGACATGCTCCGCTTCCACAAGTTCACGATCGGCCACGCGTGGCGCACGGACTACGGCGACCCGGAGGTCGCCGAGGACTTTCAGTACCTGCTCAAGTACTCGCCCGTGCACAACGTGCCAAGCGCGGACAGCGAGAAGGTGAAGAACCTGCAGAACGGCGGCTTCCCGGCGGTGCTGCTCACGACGGGCGACCACGACGACCGCGTCGTGCCGCTGCACTCGTTCAAGCTGATCGCGGAGCTGCAGCACCAGCTCGGCGGCTCGCCGCAGCAGACCAACCCGCTGGTGATCCGCATCGACACCAAGTCGGGCCACGGCGCCGGCAAGCCCACGGCCAAGGCCATCGAGGAGAGCGCGGAGGTGTACGCGTTTATCGCGTGGAACCTCGGCACGCCGTTCACGCCGTAGACGTCATGCTACACATAGACGGAACGGGCTCTATGCTGCTGCTCCTCGCGAAAGAAAAAAAAAAGACCAAAACAAACAGGAAAAGAAAGAAACGAAAAAGTTAACACGCCGTCCGTCTGCGTCCAATCCCTCGTGCAGTACTATCGAGCTGTTCTATTTCCCGTGTTCTTGCGTTTGTTGCTGCTGTCTGTTGCTTGTCGCTGTGTGTTTTCTTGCTGTTGTGAACGCGTTGGTCGCGTTGTTTTGTTCTTGTTTTACTCGTACTCCGGCAATGCTGCGTTTCATGTTGTTTTGTTTTTTGTTCTCGCTTTCAGTTCGAGAACCGAGATTCATTTCCAGTGTGGAACACATGCGGGGCGCTCTCCAATACAATGCCGACAGGACAATTCTCCCTAGAATCGACGCCAACACGTGGCGACTGCAGCTCGGCAACCTCAAGTCCTCGGTAGTATGTTCCTTTTCGGGTTGTTTTGTTTGGAAGTGTAGGACTCTCGGATCCGTCCCCCGTCATCACGGGCTCCGTGACGCGGTGGCCTCTTCCCGCGAGGCTGCCGCAGCTCCTCTGTCCAGCGTACCCCAATGTCGTGGGTGGACGCTCGCCGCGCTCATTCACCAATCCGCCTCGTCACCACCCGCATCGCACCACGACATCTACTACGTGCTGGCAACATGCCCATCCAACCAGTCGATCCGCCACCAACAC